>JAVJAQ010000364.1:0-14184 GCA_032362365.1 Zygogramma bicolorata | reverse complement strand
GTAAGTTTCACGCGATTCTATTTTCAGTAGTTAGATGGACGCAAGATCCATAAAAACCCTGGTGCGTTGACTGATATGCTTGTTTAGTCAATTCCTCGATCTAAGAAACCGGTGCTTACATTTTTTGACGATTGGTGATGATGCTAATGCGTAAAAGCTACCCTGTGCCGAGGGTTGCTTTTTTGGAGGGGGTAAAAACCACCCCTATTCGAAAAAAAACATAAAAATTTTAGATTGGAGCATGTAATAAACTGAAATCATATTTATATCAGTAAAATCAACCAATTGATAATTTTTAATATAATTTATGGTTCAGTAATGAGTGTCAGCCCTTAACATGCCCCCTTATGACAGAATATCATCAGAAAATAATAATTAACATGTTATTTGGCAGTTATTCAACTCATTCAGTATCTATTTGCATTAAATTTGAGATTTAGCTTCTATCTACCACCTACTTCAAAGCTGAGGTTGTGCCTGGGGTTGATTTTTATTCATCAGAGGTTAAAACTACCCCTATTCAAAAAAAATTACAAAATACTAGTTTTGAGCGTGCAGTCATCTGTAAATACGTTGAATTAACCTTGATAGACAAGTTCTGATCTATTATACAGTTTCGACCCCTAAAAACCACTCTTATGATTGTTTTCATTGAAAAATGATATCGAAATTGTTTGTTGTTTATTGAGTAACCGGGAAACCCAACTGTATGAAAATTCAGATTGACACTCTACTTTAAAGTTACCTCTGTACTCAAGGTTGCTTTTGATTTTTTAAGGGTGAAAATTACCCCATTAAAAAAAGGTTAAGTATAGATTTGGATGTGTGATCGATTGAAAACCTCTTCAAATGTAATTAAAATATTTTTCAAAAACTTTTATTATTAATTTATATATATATAAATATATATATATATATTTTTATTAATTTATTCATTTATATATATATATATATATATATATATATATATATATATATATATATATATATATATATATATATATATATATATATACATATAGGCCACTAGGCCCAAAATATAGTTACTATAGTCTGGCCGCTGAAAAGATAGAATGATCACGTGAACGGCACGCACGCTTTGAATGTTCCTCTCCCCAATGTTACAAGTCCGATTTACACCACTCAACAAAAACGTCGCCGCGTCGTCCTCCCATCAACTCTTGGGATGCTTTTTTATAAGTGTTCATTGACACCTTCTTCCTCTACAGTTAAATGTCTTTTTTTTGATCTTATTCTTGGAGGTGAAAGAGTGTTTCCATCCATATTATTTAATTAACACACGTAAATACAAAGCACAAATGAGTACAGTACAGTGTAAACAGTTCTTCATTTATTTCAGTTTACAAGGCGTGGCTATGCAGGCATTTACTGTTCACGCGTCCTTGAATTCTATCTTTTGAACAGCCCGACTATATCCCAAATAGCACAGGTACGTCCAGTGGACGTACTGCATATGTACGGTGAGGATGCATTGTACGTCTTTGGGGCGTACTTTCGTCTCCGACAGACGTACATAAGACCTCCCTGGGACTTACCGTTTCCGCATAGTCGGTAATCCCAGGTACGTACTTTTCTAGTCCACACAGGACCTGAAATGTACAGAAAGGGGAACTGTTTGGGACATTCCGAAAACGTACATTTTCCATTCTGTATGCGCTATCCCAAGTAGAACAAACATATTTGACCAATATTGGTTCAATATTACGGGAATATCAACCTTATATTGTAGATATCAATAGTGGCCACAAAAAAATTTGAACATTCGGCGATATTAGATCAATATTCGAAAACAATGTAATGATATATCGTTTGATATCATTTAAAGAATCTAAGTTTTCATATTCGGGATTATTCATTTCTTTTTTACCAAATAGTCAAGTATTAAATTTTACTCATTCACGTGTACTAACCATCTAACCGAATACTTACCTGGAAAAGACCTGGCTGCTGCGGGGCTTAAACTCTCGACCTTTACTATGGAGATATTATTGTCGACCACTGTTACGCTCTACGGCACGGAGAGACTTGTTTTCAAGAAGGAGTTGGGTGCTATAGATGTGATGACTTCAAGTTAGTTTTGTTCGAGATAATATTAAAATTTTAGAAAGTTCAGTAACAATGAAAAAACAGTAAAGGATCACTGTCTCATGTGATGGCGGTTTTGGAATATCAAACTTGCTGTGCAAAAAATTCTGTATGTAATTTTCTGGTATTCAAATTCACCACATGTCGATGTTTCAATTTTTCCAAATTTTTTTAGGAATAATTCACCATGAATATTGCATTACCAATATTTATATATGTTTGAATACACTAAGTGATCACTCTCAAAATCCCAATACCCCTTGAACCGAAAGGGACCCAATACGTACGTACTCGGGAGTTCCGAACAGTATGTACATACTATAACCGAAATGTAGAAAATGAAAGGAACCCAATCCGTACGTACTTGGGAGGTCCAAACAGTATGTACGAAAAAGTACGTCAACAAGATGTCCAGAGAGTATGTACATACGATTTCCAAAATTGTACGTCATTACTATGTCCCGCAAACGTTTCGAAAGATACGTATCTGAAAGGGACTCAATAGTACGCACCTGGAAGGTCCAAATAGTTCGTACATAGTTCTTCCAAACATGTACGTAAATGATACGTCTGAACAGTACGTACATGGGATTCACAAAAAAATACGTCATTGTTATGTCCCCAATTCATTCCGAAAAGTAACGTACCTGAAGAGGGGTTAATGTAAACGTATCAGGGACACTTAATAAAGTACGTACATAGTACTTCCGAGCATGTACGTTTTTATTACATTCCGATTGGAACGGGACCTAGTATGTACCTACATGGGACGTCTAACCAGTACATACTTGGTACATCCGGTAATGTACGTTCTTCGAATGTCTCCTATACGTCCCGGGACGTATCGACGTTATTGGGACATAAATGGTTCGTCTTCAGGACGTCGTGTGCTATTTGGGATGTGTATTCTTCATGTATATACTCTAATTTCTACAAAAATTGTTTTTGGTTTTTTTTCCATAACTCGCTTAGTCTTCAAGCAATCAGATCCACCAAAAAAGTATTTTGTAGCTTTTTGCAAGAGCTATAAGCTCATTCACATGATTTTTACTTTCAGATTATATTTTTGAAAAGGTTCATGCTGAAAGGGCTCAAAAAAGGTACTTTGCGGGAACCCCCACAATATTCAACTGGCCATATCTTACTCTATTTTCATCCTGCATAAAAAATGGAAAACCAAAATTTCCAAAGATGAATAAACTTCAATTTTGTACTCTGGAAAAGTTTGCATGTGATCAATACTTTTCGAGTTATTTCGAAGAAATGGTGATTTTTTGCTGAATTATGTATATGATTTTTTCTCTTCAATCTCAATTTTTTCCAAAACTACGTACTTTCAGTTGATAAAAAACTCATAACTCATAAGAACATGAATGAAGTGAATTATGGAGCAACAACGATTTTTTTCAAAGGGGAGGGAAGAGAGGATGAGTTATTCACAATTTTTTTCAACGAAAAAATAGGAGTGAACCTATTTCCTTCATACCTTGGTCAGTTTTGATGCTAGAAACTTATAAATAACAAAAATAAAGAATTTTTGAAGGGCTTCAAAAAAAGTCCAATGAGTTTGTCCCGAGAATAGCATTGGTTTTTGGTTATTGTACGTAGAAACTTTCCATTTTGGCGTTTGAAAATACCAATCTACTTTCAACAAGCAATTATTCAGTTTGTAGTGGGTTTGCATGCATCGAAAATAAACGATCGCTTTTGTTTTTTCAAAAGATATAATTTTGCTCTCCGCAGGTTTTTCCTTCAAATGCATATTTTTCCCGTTATTCGCGAAAAAGGATCTGAAAACGTGTTTTTTTGGCCTGAAAACCGACAATTTCAATCGTGAATAAGTCGAAAAATATTGCTTTGCAGAAAAAACTTCATTGAACAAAAAGTGCTTAAAATTAGTCAATCTATTGATTTCCGCACATATTTCCAATAAAAAATTTTTCACCCCCCAGGAAGGATCCACCCCCAGGGAGAAAGGCACAGGGTAGATTTTGAAAAAGAGGGTATGTATATCCTGAATTCAAATTTTTATGCGAATAGGTGCTGTATGGGATAAATACACGGGAAAATGGTCATAGACTGGACTACAAGCGCCAGCTCACGAGAGAATATGGATACCGACGGTCTCAGTGACTGAACTGTGGTGGCATATTCCGTTCAGCAATAGAATCATTAGCAAGAATTACTACTTTTCTTCGGGTTTGAAGGCCTCCGTTCTTTGGAATTTCTTCCTGACGTTTCCCTAGCACGAGTGGCTAGCTTCTTCAGAGGCTCGCTCATCGTGACTATTATTCCGATGACTGGACATTTCGATTTCGTAAGGCGTATTTATATTGATGCAGGTAGTCTGGAGTGTGAATTACTTCGGTCGGATTCGGAGAATAATCATCAGTATCACATATTTGTAAATAAATCTATTATTATAGTTGCCGCACTACCTGCCGTGATTTTATTAGTTATTCTTGATTTTCTCAGAATGGGATTCCAAATCATGTTGAGGCTCAACGCTTCTTCTTTTCTGTTGAATTTGTCCGTGTGTTTGTGGAACTCTATCGCCTCCTGGTTATGGTAATCCTGGTTGGGGGCAATCAGTTTCGCATTTTCTAACAGAATCCTGTAGTTTCCCTCACTCAGTGCGTGCTCCGCCACAGCCGACTTGTCACTTTGCCCTAGCCTGCAGTTTCTTTCATGCTCTTAAAGCCTTGTTGCCATGGGTCTTTTGGTGGTACCGATGTATACCTTCCCACAGGTGCACGGTATGCGATAAACCCCTGCTGCTGACAGTGGGTCGAAATGTACAGTCATCAGAATAATAGTCAAGATGAGTGAGCCTCTGAAGAAGCTAGTCACTCGCGCTAGCAAAACGTCAGGAAAAAAATCCAAAGAAAGATAGCCTTCAAACCCGAAGAAAAGTAGTGATACTGGAAACCTCGGCCGCGAAAGCCTTAACCATTTTATCAGAATCATTAGTACACAAAATTTGTGTAGATGGGCCACTCAATAGAAAGCTAACCACTTACAGAAAAGTTTGATACTTCGATTTGAAGTATATGAAATTTGAATGCATTTGGAAGTTACGATAAACTCAATATTCAATTTCTATTCCCATTAGTATTGTCGGTTTCATCTCACATTGTAATTTTCACGTTTTTATTGTTACTATTGTCACTGTTGAGTGATTTTTTTTTACCTCTGGTTACTTTTATATCCTTATTCATCTCCATGATATATTTCAACACATATTTCGAAAATTGAAGATAGTTTTGAAAATACCAAAATCAAAATTGATGACAATAGATGATAGATCGCGAGTTTTTTCTAACGAAGAAAACAAACTTCACCTTTCTCTTACTGGGTTAGTTATATTTGTGTTATCTACTGATTGATTTCCAGAATCTTCCTGTTTAAGAATTTTTGTCCATCATTAGTGACAATGATTGTTACGTGCTCAGTTAAAAAGGGTTCAGAAACGATAATTCAAAATCATGGAATAAAATTTTTTTCAGGCGAGTGTACTCAAATGCCTGTAACCTACAAATCTTCCGTTGGACGTGCGGGAAATTTGACGTTACGTTACCAGATTCATAAAATGCGTCTCTATTGGCAATTTCGAAGGGATTTCCTTAGTTGAAATTCTTCAAAATGGAGAATGTTAGATATCGAGAATTCGGACTCAATATTTATCAGGCATAAGACAACGCACCAAGGTTCTATGCATTCTGACTGGTTTTACACCGTTCACAACGCACAAGCCTAACCAAACTTATCAAGATATTCGAGATTTCGAAAAGAAATCCGTAAATAGTTCAAGCACCAGTGGTATGTCAAGTGGAAATATTCAGATGGTTTGATGGTACCACATCGTTTAGAAATGTTTCACATCTATATAACATTTCTATTAGTTTGTAACATTATTGACATTCAGGTCTGTGGTTGAATTATTCTTATTGGTTTCACTAGTAAGTTGTTCAATTCTTTAGGTGTAAATAGTATGCCACCATTAAAAAATAAATTGTTTTCATTGCTCTGTTCCTGTAGCAGACTTCGCCCATTTTGTAAGAAAAGTGAGGTGAAAAGTACAAATTTAAGAACACCCGATGTCCAAGCTTAAAACCTGTTCTGACACCTTACGAAGGAATGGTTACCCAACTCCAGCAGAAGTTAATAACTAACAGTTGGTCAAGTGTTGTGTAACTATCAGACACGTCTAGCAGCTGCACCATCTGAAATTCTGCCATTTTATATATTTCAGAATGAAAACCCATGAAAGTTGATGAAAATTTTGGATTTGCCGATCAGATTGTATGGAAAGGAAACGTTGTTGTCTTTAATATCAGGATTTATCTAGCTAGTAATATGTTCCTATCAGTAAAACTGAGTGTTGCGAGAAACAATTATTTGATAAGAAGTTATGAAACAAGTTACTTTTCCAAGTAAAAATATTTTTTGTAAATGCTTCATCAAGAAAATTCCAATGCCAAACAAAAACAACACAATTTCACGTAACACGTACTTAAACGAATATCCAAGCTGTTAGAAACTTTTCTTCTTATCATGATGTTAAAAAATGGTATTCAATGAAAAAATGGAAATGAATATGCATTTTCACTCTTATAACTACATAGTTGCAAAATACCTTTCTGAATATTATAATTTTGACATGGAAATCATAAAGACGATAGTATATTAGGTAACGAGGAGGATAAGTAGCCTATTGAAGATTAGAAAAAAATTGTTTGCTGTAATACGCGAGTGCCTGTAATTGGCCTTATTCTAAAGTTGCGTACTGTACGTTTTCTACTCTCACCATGCTTCTGCGATAATTTCCGGTGGTGGAGCACAACTTTTTTCGTTATCACCCATTTTCAATGACCGACGAGTCAGCAAATCATGACAGCAAGTATGTAAAACAGTTGCTTGCGATTCATGGATATAACCATATTCAGAACCAATCTAAAAACTGTTGAACAGTGAATTTCATGAAAATATGATACATAATTCAATTTCACATAGAATTTGGAGCAGAAATGCGTTGAATTTCACTTTTTGACGATTTAATATAGTCGTGATATCAAATTTATAAGTCAAATATTGAATATCCCATCATTTTACAAAAAAGCTCCCGGAAGCGGTCAAGGGCGCCGTTTCTTGGGGGCAAGGGTGGACGGGCGCCTCCCCTGGATTTTTCAGTTCATAAGACACGATATCAACTTGATTTTGCAAATTTTTTCCACACAACACTCTTTAGGATCGATCCAAAGGATTTTCATTCCATTTGAGTGCAATATTTTGATTTGAAAAAATTTGCCCCCTCACTAACATTTTTTGTAATGTGCCCCCCCTTACATTTTTTGTAACGGCGCCCATGGGTCGCCGTTAATTTAGAATACACGTATATTCTAAATTAGTCATTATCTAACAGCTGTCAAATACGTAATGAGCAGTTTGAAATAGTGATAGTGGAAAAAAATCAAAAAGCATGGTTATAACTGATGGCCTGCGATCAGGCGTATACAAGGGGGTAGCTACCCCCCCATGATCAGTCAATCACATAACATATTATAATATATATATTAAAGAATATAAGTAGATATCAAAAAATATAATGTATGAATGAAAAATCAATTGTCACCATTACTCCCTGTAACCCTGTAAGATCGCAGAATCCAGTAATTAAATTCAAAATTATTATCAAAATTATAGAATATCTCCGATTATATAGTCTAGTATTTCGGGAGAAGTTGATTATAACCAACAGTTCTGCAAGAACGTTCGGGCGTTTTCACTTCGATAGATAACGCATTCAAAAAGTGCGATTCTAACATTATGCCTCTGATTGAAAAATGCATGCTATAAATTTTGACCTGGTCCGACAATATCTTAGGATCGGTTAATCGGTCTAGCACTATATCACATTCATTCCTGGGACTTACCCATAGAAGCTCATGCATTGATAGATCGTTATGTTGATGAGAAAAACCGAAATTTAAATTCATTATTTAATTTTTTTGTTGCATTATCATGATATGTAGTATGATAAATACATGAAGAATGTCATTATAACGGTTTATTATTACCCATATTGACAAGGCAAATGTTACTTATCTCTAAAGTCTGAAGTTTACTTTTATCGAAAATTATTTCTATTCTTTCCAATTTTATTTATGAAGAAAACGAAAATTTTTCTCTCACAGTTCCTAATTATTCAAGTCATTGTGAAAAGTAAGTTTGTAAAAAGGCCGATATGCATTTGTGTTCTGATAAAATCGTGGTAAGGCATAATTTTCACAGTGATTACCCCCCCCCCCTATAAACTTGAGCTGTATACGCGCCTGTCTGCGATGCCAATATGAGCAATTTTTTGACATCCTTTTTGCTGCATGTAAGTGGTACAGAACGGCATTGAGTGAACTTTTGCTGTGTGGCCGAAACCCATCACTTAATTTTCATGCAGTACTGCGGTACCTTGAACGTGTATACTAGGTGGTAGGTAACTGAAAATATGGTTTGGTTTTCCAAAAGTTAAATGAACGATGAGATTGAAACCTTTGGTGTAAAAGTTGAAACTTTTCCTAGAGATCAATTACCCAAACAGCAAACTGATATTTTTCACTCGAAGAGAAGAAAATTGATTTTAGTATCAATTTTCTTCTCCTGAAGATGCTAACTTTGTTAGCGAAACGCGCGTCGAGTGCAAAAATATCAGTTTGGTGTTAGGGTAATTGATCTCTAGGAAAAGTTGTCCAAAAGTTGTAGAAGTTACTTAGAACCTGTTATATTGTTCGTCACTCTTGAACTTATATATGACTGTATGTTGAGGGGTATTTCACTAACGTGAAATTTGTACGCCAAATTTCAAAATAAGGGATTTCATTCAGGATTTCATGAGGCATTCCTAGTGAAGTTTCTGGATTTCATCATGGATTCGCAGGATCTCTAGGAAACGTTGTAAACTGGATTTTTGAAGTGAAACACCCTTCTCAGTATGTCCAGCAACCAGCAGTAATTTCATTTTTATGGTAGAGTAATCTGTGAATGAATCAACAATAGGCAACTTTAAGTAACAACATAACCTCAGAAACCTTTGAAAGCTCCGGCGATATGTCGCATTATTTCGGTGATAATAATGCCGATTATTCTAATTCTTGATTCGAAATTGATTTCTTCCCAGTTCCCAGTAGAATCGATTATTGAAATACAAATCAGACTGAAAGAAGAACAAACCACTACAGCGGCAACATTGCACTATTATCCATTTGCTATTGCTATTGGCCCGTGACGTCACGGATTCATCAAATGTTATAACCTGAGTGAGAAAAAAAGATAATTTTCATAACAATAGCTCGAAGAAAGAAATGTATCATTATTGTTACAGTTTGAAATGTTTTAATTGAGCATACTATATTAATAAAGGTTTCAAAGGAGGTTTTGATAATAGTATATTATTCAACGAGCGTATAATGATAGCTATTATGCACGAGGGGTTTACTAAATCACACAGAGAAAATAATGGCCATTATTCGCGAGTACAATACTATACTTCATCCACGACTAATAAAAAAAATTTCTTGAAGTTGTTTCGTTTTGGAAAATTTTGTTATATCACATACATATAACACTACTATTTCATTCTAACGAATAATTCATACAATACTGTTGACAGGTTTGAGTTGGATTTGTTTGGATTTGAAACCTATTTCGTTATGAAACGCTCATTCATAGTCGCTGATAGTTCAGAGTAGATGCTCCTTGCCTTCTTTTTTATATTAAGGTAAAGAACTGACTTGAAAATATTGGGTGGTTCACACGATTGTTTGCAGTTGAACAATATAATATTATAGCTTAATCAAGGAAATATTATTTGACAGCAGTGAATAATGATTCATTATTCACTAGTTAATAATGGGTATCATTAAAGTCGAGCAAACAGACGTATAATGGGCACATTATACAATATTCGTGAAAAAAGCTATTTATGAAGTTGAGTTATGGATTCAGTTAAGGAAGAGGCATGTTCAACACAATGACTTTTCCAGACCAAGGCATAATGGAAGAGACTCATTATGGATTAGATTATATGTTAGGGACTTTCGTGCTACGAGCCTTTCTCATTATGGAATACTCTAATTATTCTAATTTATTTCTATAAGATTTCATGAATTGTGGCGTTTAATATTTTTGAAGAAAGCAAATTTGATATTCTCAACAGTTTTGTGCTCCAGAGGCATACGTACTTCCATTTTCAGAAGATTCATATTTCGTTTTTTTTTTTTTATACTGAAAATATTTCACTGACACAGAATAGGCCACACCGTATATTGATGGCAGAAGAGTGGTACGAGCATGTAATTGCAACTTACTACAACTCCTGGAAGGGCAATGCTATCAATGTTCTGAGACAAAAGTTCTCAAAGTCAGTCGTGAGCGGCTGATATCAAACTTATCAAACTGGAATTGGGGCATAAAGACACCAGTTCAACCCCTGCCGACTCAAATCCCCTAGAAATGGTTAAATTAGCATTACAGTTCCACCGGCTGAATTCATTAATTTGAAGGGTATCAGGTTCAAAGGCGCAAGGTCCCGAATATAACTACTGTAGCGAATAATTCGGATAAACTGAGATGAGTTACCGAGTTATGATTCCAAATACATCAATTGCTGCTAATAACATATCAAGACGAATATCGATGAATGTGATATACCCTTCGGTTAATGCAGAAGTGTTCGACTGGAAAGTGTTCCACAAGGTGAATAATTCAATAGAAAATCGAACAGTCCCGAACTATAACGAGATATTGTCCAAAATGATTCGAAGACTATTACCAATAATTCTTGTTTTCCCAAAACTCCCAAAGTGAATCATCACCAAATAGTCCCATTCGGGGTACTCGGGGGGCAGATGAAATTAATAATTGATGTCAGAAAATATCCATTATCAGTTTTTTTCATGTGACTTATTCTCAAAATTTCAATGATGGTATTATGAGTGTCACCTTAATGATTTGAATAAAAGAAATGAAAACTGAGATTGAATAGACCAGGGTTGCCACATTTTTTTTGCTAAGTCGAGATTTTGAAACTTTTTGAGTGAGAATGATGGGATTATTTCACAGAAAGCGGGACAAAAACTTGGATATTCAGAAGAATCTGAATATTTATTTATTCGTTTGAGTTTTAGATTAGGTTTACGCGACAATAGAGAATAGGCATAGATTTTTTTTAAATGATATTTCAATTCAAAATAACCCTATCATCGGTTAGTTGAGTCTTCGGAGAAAGGAAAAAATCAGAAAGAATGAATGAGTGTTACAATATTGTAACTTGCAATAAAAGAATGATTATTTATGAGAATCACTAATAATATTTCTGAAAATTCAACTTAATATGAAGTTTCCTTTTTTCTTGATGAAGATGAAAAACTCTGCACAGGATAGCTCAAGATTGGACTGGAACAGCCTCAGTTCTTATATTAATACTTTTATATATTCCATAAAAAACATAGGAACTTAATTGATTCTCCTTTCATATTCTGTGAGTTGAAAATTTATTTCAAGCAGCTCCAATCTCATCGAAGTATTTTGGAAATCATTTCGAATACAGTTCTGTTTTTTCAGTGAATAATTGGATAACAAACTAAGTTTTCCCATAGACACTGTTCATGGAAATTGATGGGTTTCACGAATAAAAGATGATTAAGCAACATGGGCTCAGTCCCATGAAATCACTTTGAACTTCAACCAATCTTCCGATATATATATATATATATATATATATATATATATATATATATATATATATATATATATATATATATATATAAATATATATATATAGTGTATTGGGGATGTAGTCAGTAGATTGTTATTCAAAGAAAACTCTTTGTTACTTTGTCAAGCTTTCGAAAATTGTTATTTTCTTCTTCAGGACAACTACAATATGATATATTATAATCACAAACTAACAAATACGGATGTACAAGTACTTACTTAACGTGAGAAATGTAAATTTTATGAGTGAATCATAAAAAGTCACTTTGATTTACTGGTATGTTACAATTTGAAATTTTTCACAACGGAAACGATATTCTTTTTTTTTTGATGAAATTGTCATGTTATCATACCGGGTGAATCAGTACTACTATACGATTGATCTTGTACATCCGTATTTGTTAGATTGTGATTATAATATATCATATTGTAGTTGTCCTGAGGAAGAAAATAACAATTTTCGAAAGCTTGACAAAGTAACAAAGAGTTTTCTTTGAATAACAATCTACTGACTGCATCCCCAATACTCCCAATACACTAGAAATTGCACAGTCAAGATCATACTCGTTTTATATATATATATATATATATATATATATATATATATATATATATATCGAAACAGCTAGGAATCTCGGTAGTCGCATAATTTCACACAGGAACGATTGTAGAAGGAACATCAATTCGTAAGGCACACGAATTGATGTTCCTTCTACAATCGTTTCTGTGTGAAATCATGCGACTATTGAGATTCCTAGCTGTTTGACCAATATACGTCTGACTACAATCTTGACAGGGAATTTTATAAACAATATTAGATTTCTGTTTTTTCAAAATTGAAGATTTAACTTCAGAGTGTAAGATAGAAATGGTATTTATGAAATCTCCCGTGATTTTAATGTTTTCATTCCTCGGAACATTGATTGATTTAGGAGTGAGATCATGAATGAATGTTAGAGATCTGAATATGGTGGGAAGTGACTGGTTTGAAATTATGTTCGTGATACGTGATTGATTATCATTGGAAAATAGTAAATTATCAATGAGATATTTGGGATAAGTATTTCTAGCAAAATATCACGTAATTCTATTAAACAATTTCACCTGTGCAGAACCTTTAAACTAAGTAAATTAGTAGATGTTCATGAAATGAGAACTTGTATATACATTCACTCAGTGAGCACTGGTAAGGAACTTTGAAATATTGAACCTTTCGAGCTTTTCGAAGTTGAATACGTCTCAATATAATTTTCACAGTGAAACATGATATAACATGAAGATAGCCTGCCGGACCACCATGCTGGGATTCACCTGTTGAAGGTAAGGCCTCGTTGATCCATTGCTCGCACAAGTTCCTACTTCTGAGAGTTGACGTTCGTCAGCTGGTTAACAGGAAAAATATTTTCAAAGACATTCGACATAATTCTATTGGCATACTTGATTGACTGGCGTTGAATCAAATCATCTTTCGAACAATTCGTTCAGGTCGAATATATTTCAATTCCCTTCGTGGTATTAGCCAGGGAAGTTGTTGTTTTCTGACAGGTGCCAGCCAAAACCTACTGCACAGGTGAAATTGGGACTGGCCTGAACGAATTGTTCGAAAGATGATTTGATTTAACGCCAGTCTTCAAGTATGCCCCTCGACTATGTCAAATGTTGTAACATTTTTTTCGCAGGAGGAATGGACGAATTCGTTTTGTTTTTGGAATACCTCGTCCATGGGTAAATGGCGCATTAACTTCGTGTTGTTCGCATCAGCTTTGGTCAGGGCTTGATACTATGAAAGTTTTTGATTTTTGATTATGGGGATTCATCGACTTCATGTTGCTGATGGCACTGCATTGTACAGACGAGTGGCCAAATAGCTCAAAACCGGTCTGCAAGTGTGTCCGTCCCTATAATTGGAAATCAATTCCTTCATTTATATCGCCAAAGGCAAATGCACGAATTTCTCATGTGAAGGAACCTGCACTGGCACAGTTCAGATATAATTCAATGCCCTTCGTGGTATTAGCCAGGAGACTAGTCGTTTTCTGATAGGTGCCAGCCAAAACCTACTGGGTAGGTAGATTCGATATTGGCCTGAACGAATTGTTCTAAAGATGATTTTAAAATATTTTTTTCAAAACAACAATTAGTGATTATTTTAACTCATTGTCACTGTAATTTGTTTCATTGTCATGTCCTTCGATATGTTTTCAATCTCTCACAGATTATGAAGTATAATTATAGAAAGTGTTCACATTGACACTTATTGAATATTGAAATTATTCTGAAATCTCAGTTTCAGAGGCACTCACCACACTT
>JAVJAQ010000359.1:0-10658 GCA_032362365.1 Zygogramma bicolorata | reverse complement strand
TGAGGAACTGAATTCAGTTCAACTGAATAAAGGATAAGTGATAGTAGGAATTCAGCTATTGTGTATTATTATTCAAAAACTACAACAGCAATCATTTCTCAGCAACGACTCATAGAGATTATGTTGCTCGAGCAAAAATCATGAATAGTGTCAAGGATCTGAAAAATTCTCCTTTCTGCAGTTGGAAATATCATGAAGTTTACAGAATTATTCTCTCGCATAAAAATCCACCATTATATATAAATGTGATATAAAGAGCGTGTGAAATTAGGGAACATAATGTCGTATTTGTTTTGCATGGTTCGCAGACTGTCGAACTAAGATCACTTTGTATGCTCATCAAAGAAAGATTTTTCTGCTCACAACTATTCTCTGAACCGTGATCATTATTCAATAAAGTTCAACAAAATCGTCGCATTTGCACATAAAGTGGAGATATTGTTATTATTTTATACATACGTTATATTACAGAAATATTAATATAAGCCGTAGAAATAATCATCCAAAAATAGATTGCCTACAAAGCGAAAGAGAAGTTCACCAAAGAATGGAAAATATCTTCTTATTGTACATGAGCAAGTTCTGCCATTTTGTCAGTTCAAAAATCGAAACATATATATCCTGACTGAAAAACCTCTTTCCAGTCTTGAAATTCATTATTGTAATATGCCTCTTCCTATTTCGAAAAATATTCAGATTCATTTACGAATATTCTTATGCTTCAGCTTACTCAACAATAATGCCAAACAGTTTACAGTATGAATATTTTTTTCAACAGGAGTAATTGGAGCAGTTTTCTAGACACTTCACTTTTACTGATTTCTAGATTGTCCTCGCTGTTTTGGCTGTTGCCGCCACCGCTTCTGCCTCTCACATTGGTATAGGCGGATATGGTGGATACGGGCTTGCTGGACTCGGTGGTCTCGGTCATGGAGGGGTAGCAGTAGTTGGACTTGGAGGACATGGTGCCGGTGTTGTCAACCCATGGGCTCTGAGCCCAGTTGGACCTTCTGGTGTCGTTACTGGTGCTGGAGCCGCTGGACCTTCCGGAGTGGTCACTGGAGCTGGTGCCGTTGGACCATCTGGAGTTGTTAACGGACATGGTGCCGTAGGCCCTACCGGGCCCAACGGCGCTGGTGCCGTCGTAGTTGCTCCAGCCCTTCTGGGAGTAGGTGCTGGACATGGTTGGGGTCATGGAGGTTGGGGAATCCATGGTTAGGTCCATGAAATTGTTGATTTATGTGGATAATCTGATGATAGAAATGACCTCAATAAAGAACTGTACATAAATGAAGCTTTGATTTGATTTTTGATTGATTGTAAGATGAGGACTCAACTGCGTCAGTTTCACCAAGACGAACAATATTAGCGAAAGTGGAAATATTTGAAGTGGAAATGTTGGGGCCATACAAAATATGATTAAGATAACATTCACATAGCTTATCGTATCTCAACATTTTAACAATAACGATATTAAGAAAAATTATTATTTTTGTGGCAAGCCTGAAATTTTCAGGACCTTTTTGCCAACAATATTTTCTTCACTGCTGATGGATACCATAGAGTGGCATAGAGTATCAGAGAGCAAACAGAAATAGTGTGAGAAGAAGGAATTCGAAACTGGTATAAGCAAGTTGACTATTGTATGAAGAATAAAAATATCGCAACTCTCACTATCCATGCACAAATATTGAGTCGTATGAATAAATACTAGTAAATGTTATTCGTGGTATTTGAGATCCCTAACGCCATTGACTTCGATCAAAGTCCTTCAGCAAGTAGGCCTTGTTACTTACTCCCAACGCCATACTACAGGAGCAGAAAAAGCATGTTTATGCGCGGATTGCTCCTGTAGTATGGCGTTGGGAGTAAGTAACAAGGCCTACTTGCTGAAGGACTTTGATCGAAGTCAATGGCGTTAGGGATCTCAAATACCACGAATAACATTTACTAGTATTTATTCATACGACTCAATATTTGTGCATGGATAGTGAGAGTTGCGATATTTTTATTCTTCATACAATAGTCAACTTGCTTATACCAGTTTCGAATTCCTTCTTCTCACACTATTTCTGTTTGCTCTCTGATACTCTATGCCACTCTATGGTATCCATCAGCAGTGAAGAAAATATTGTTGCCAAAAAAGGTCCTGAAAATTTCAGGCTTGCCACAAAAATAATTATTTTTCTTAATATCGTTATTGTTAAAATGTTGAGATACGATAAGCTATGTGAATGTTATCTTAATCATATTTTGTATGGCCCCAACATTTCCACTTCAAATATTTCCACTTTCGCTAATATTGTTCGTCTTGGTGAAACTGACGCAGTTGAGTCCTCATCTTACAATCAATCAAAAATCAAATCAAAGCTTCATTTATGTACAGTTCTTTATTGAGGTCATTTCTATCATCAGATTATCCACATAAATCAACAATTTCATGGACCTAACCATGGATTCCCCAACCTCCATGACCCCAACCATGTCCAGCACCTACTCCCAGAAGGGCTGGAGCAACTACGACGGCACCAGCGCCGTTGGGCCCGGTGGGGCCTACGGCACCATGTCCGTTAACAACTCCAGATGGTCCAACGGCACCAGCTCCAGTGACCACTCCGGAAGGTCCAGCGGCTCCAGCACCAGTAACGACACCAGAAGGTCCAACTGGGCTCAGAGCCCATGGGTTGACAACACCGGCACCATGTCCTCCAAGTCCAACTACTGCTACCCCTCCATGACCGAGACCACCGAGTCCAGCAAGCCCGTATCCACCATATCCGCCTATACCAATGTGAGAGGCAGAAGCGGTGGCGGCAACAGCCAAAACAGCGAGGACAATCTAGAAATCAGTAAAAGTGAAGTGTCTAGAAAACTGCTCCAATTACTCCTGTTGAAAAAAATATTCATACTGTAAACTGTTTGGCATTATTGTTGAGTAAGCTGAAGCATAAGAATATTCGTAAATGAATCTGAATATTTTTCGAAATAGGAAGAGGCATATTACAATAATGAATTTCAAGACTGGAAAGAGGTTTTTCAGTCAGGATATATATGTTTCGATTTTTGAACTGACAAAATGGCAGAACTTGCTCATGTACAATAAGAAGATATTTTCCATTCTTTGGTGAACTTCTCTTTCGCTTTGTAGGCAATCTATTTTTGGATGATTATTTCTACGGCTTATATTAATATTTCTGTAATATAACGTATGTATAAAATAATAACAATATCTCCACTTTATGTGCAAATGCGACGATTTTGTTGAACTTTATTGAATAATGATCACGGTTCAGAGAATAGTTGTGAGCAGAAAAATCTTTCTTTGATGAGCATACAAAGTGATCTTAGTTCGACAGTCTGCGAACCATGCAAAACAAATACGACATTATGTTCCCTAATTTCACACGCTCTTTATATCACATTTATATATAATGGTGGATTTTTATGCGAGAGAATAATTCTGTAAACTTCATGATATTTCCAACTGCAGAAAGGAGAATTTTTCAGATCCTTGACACTATTCATGATTTTTGCTCGAGCAACATAATCTCTATGAGTCGTTGCTGAGAAATGATTGCTGTTGTAGTTTTTGAATAATAATACACAATAGCTGAATTCCTACTATCACTTATCCTTTATTCAGTTGAACTGAATTCAGTTCCTCATTTCTTGTTTGTAGTTTTAATAACTCTCGCAGGCCATCATTATAACTTCAATAACATAGACTTACATATAAATCATAGATATTTTCAAAAAAAACTGTATCTTACCATGGTGTTCATGTTGACTAATGTGTTTCTTAGATCAAGAAGTGAACTGATACTGTTTGTATAGTCGCGATGGTATATATAGCTCTCTTGTAGTGAACGACCTTCCTCACAATACGGAACGACCATTTGAAAAATCACGGCATGAATGAAATATCTAGATAGTCGAACAATTACGAAATGAATTGAGCTTTTTTCATCCTTAGGGTACAGCGGTATGTATCTCTGGAATGGAGTTCATTGTTTCGTAGTGAATAAACAGAAAATAACTAATTTCATATCTGTGTTCTTCAGGCCGTTGTAACTGAGTGTTTCTAATCCGAAATTGAGTGATAATTCTGTGTATTTTGACAATGAGGATGTCAGACTGGGGGTGGAGGGTATTCTAAAAGGCCTTAGGAATCGAATATTACCCACATTTATTTGAATAATATTCACTTTTGTCGGGACCAAGAAGTTTCGGAAGATATTGCCGGCTTTCCCTTCTCCTCACCAATATAAATAACGGATCTTCCAAATAAATCATCACAATTATAATATGAAAAAAGTTTGACTCCCAACAAATACAAAAATGTAAAAAAAACTGGAGCTACTTTCGATGCTCTCAAATATTCCACAAATTATATGTTAGTTCAAGTTACAATAATTTTCTCAGGGCAAGTATTATAGGTTCCAATTGGACCAATTTAACTTCAACTATTGGATAATATGTGTCCTTATAATGAACACCGAACGAAGAAGGTTCATAGTCTGACCTACATTTGAATCGAGCAGGGCTCAAGCGCAACCATTAATACCGCCCCTTACACTGGCAATATGGACGTCATTTTTTATTTGGGTTCAGAGATCTAGCCGCAGAATTTCGAAAAAAAAATATATATATAGGTAATACTGTCTTTTTTTCTATCATTCCTAAGTCTTAGTGAACGAACTCTATAATTGCTCGTATATCATAACTGTAATTTTTTTGAGCTTCATATTCACCTCTTTCAATGGTTTAACTGGTATTCTCAAATCGCAAATTTATGATTTTTGGCTTCAGATTCAAAATTGATATCAGCAGTGATAGAAATCCTTTTGAGTAATGATTCATAAATATTCAAAATGAGACCCACTTTTCTACAGTATTACGCTCATATTGTCATTCAGTATTTGAAAACGATGTCTCTTCTAGGTACTTGTCATCAAGCAATTCAGAAGTATCAGTTTCCCTCCGTGAAGTCCAGATAACGAACAAAAATTGTAGGTAGGTGGGGTATACATTTTTTTCTTCCTTAGGAACTTTTGATCCGGACAGACCACAGCACATCTGTGGATCACCAGATGCGTGTGTGGCCTCTCAACTCAAAACGATTTGTGTGAATTGAATTTTACGATATAACTTCAAAGAATATTGCTTGATATACAACAAACTTTCTAAGAGGCGATGAATTGAAGGAAATGAAAGAAAAAATGATATATGAGCAGGTATATTTACGAGTCATACTGCTCGACCTACCTCGGCGGTTTTTGGGTAGGTAAAAGTGAAGACTCTATCAGAAGTCTGGTCATTAAAATCTGAAATATACACAGAAGTTTGCAGAATACATTACAGAGAAGAATCGATTCAAGCAGAGAGCCGTTCAGCACCTTGGGGAAAATGAAGGAAGAAAATGTAATAATCATTATACCAGAAGCCACGTTCGATTAGACAAACTCTACACAATGACAAAAATATTTTTATGGTTGCCCTTCCCTTTCACGAAAATACTTTCGATGCTTGACCAGAAAATCGTAATGAGTTCTCCAGGGTACGGTGGGTGAGCGATATAATATCACTGTTGTGGTTTTTGTTACAAGAATAGCGAGAGGACGTGACTACCATTTTAGTCTAATCGTATGTGGCTTCTCATACAATGAAGACTGAATTTCCTCACAGAAGGGTCATTCAATCTTCAATCACTTCGTTATGAATTCTTTATGCTTGTCAACGAGCTCACACTCGGGCAAAAAACAAATTAATGATCCCACCTGACTATCACTAGTGCAGGCCTGTCCCAAAGCATTGTGCTGAGAGCCTGCTGATAAAAGCACTCAGAGCACTTCTGAGCTATAATGGATATCCTGAAGCTATGTTCAGAAAATTCAATTCAATTCAAAAATGACTTGTTTTAATTGCCCTCACTTTGAGAGTTGACCGCCTTAGGTGTAGAAGATAACTGAAAAACCTTTCTAATGATAAAGTTGAGGGGGAAATATTTACCTTTGTACTGTATACAGGTTGTTTCAAATCGTTGGCAATAATTGCCAACTCCGTTATCCTTGATGCGTCGAATTTTGTTAAATGGCAAACTAGTATAATTCATTCCAAAAAATGATGTTTTTTAAAATGGGACATCCTGTATTTCATCAAGCATTTCGATTTGTAATCGAATTCTCAACAGGAAATCTTATATATTCTTCTTTGGAATATGATGTACACATACACATTTTATCATTATTCTATTCTTCTATTTCTTTATTTAATGTCGGCCAATTTCCGCTAACAGGGGGAATCTCCGACGCCGGTGAGCACACTTCCCCCAACCGGAAATTTTGCCGAACCTTCTGGTATTTCAACCAGAGGTGGGGATCTTTAACGAGCCCAACATCCATGGACTCGGGACCGACGGCTTTACGTCCCCTCCGAAGGACGGCATATCCTCTATATATCTTGTGCACATTGATATATTGTCTGTGAGCTATGATATGCTATTTCGCTGCAGCTGTACGGGCTTTCGATACGGTATTTCCCTGCATGGTCACCCATCCAAGTACTAACCGCGCTCGGCGTTGCTTAACTTCAGATATCGAATGACTGTCAGTCAACCTGAAGAGCTGGGCCATGCCAGTTTTTACCATTATAGTTTCTCAATATTCACCTCGAAATGTACGCACAACCTCAACTATTTATCGCTTTTCTGGTTTCTATAAGGCCTGTTTTTTAATGTTGGGATAAAAAACGGATAATACAAGTTGACAAAATATCTATATCTGACGAACAAAAGTACAAAGAACTCCAACGCAATATTTTTCAATGCTCAGATTCATTCACAAGAGAAGAAACATTGGATGCTAAAACAACGTGTTCCATAAGTTACCCAAGATTCTGGTTATCAATCTCAAACGATTTTCTTCGGCAGATTTCATGTACTATCTCGGGTACTATATTGTTCCTGTGTTCGATTTTGATGTTTCCTGAGTTTGAATGTTTTCTGGAAATAATCTCAACATATTTCTCTCTTCACCAAGCTCAATCGACCAAAATGCGTGCATTTCCATGTTTTTCAAAATGTTGCTTTCAAGCTAACTCTCTCGTGTATAATAATCTAAGATAAAATCCCTCGACCTGCGGTTATAATACACTCAAGTCATTTGCTAAGCAAAATTTCGAAAATCATGGAAGTGCAGCACAAATTTTAACCGAATAAACCTGGTGCACTCTGGATATGAAACTATAATACATAGCCTTGCTAGGTATTGCCCAACAATTCTTGATTGAATCATCGTGCACCAAACATTAATGGTTGAAACAAGCTGAGGACTTCCTGGGTGTATTAGCAATAGACTCTTGACTAGTAATTCCGGTGTTTTGTTTTACGTCGCAGAATTCGACAAGTTGGGTTCATGGAATCATAAAATAGTACCAACTGGTACCAACCTGATTATGGCTGTAACTTGCACAACAATAACAAAGGCTGGTAATATATTTCACGACGTTTTCTGATGTGATGTCCAGAAGCTGATGTATCATAAGAATACAGATGCAGAAGTTCACTATAACATCGGATGACAGTTCTTCCAGTTGCAACTGTTTGAAAGTCATTATTTTGTGGCAAATGAATGTTTTTTTGGGTTGTTAACCTACCATGACCTGAAAAAATTAGGAATAAATATTGAAATCTAAGTGTAGAAGGACAGATTTCAATGTCAATTCCTATTTCTTCTCAGATTGTGGTAGATTTACATTTCAGATGGTCTATTGAAATGGAGTATTACAAGTCATTCTTATTTATTATTCGAAATCGATACATGATCTGTATATTTTGTCAGGAGCAGCGTAACTATTTCAAGTTTTGGCTTTTCTTCAAACTTTGGTCTCTATTGCTTTCGGGCACAGGTTGATATTTCATCGATTACTTCCATAATATCTTTTCGGAAGATATCAAGATTTGGTCTGACACAAGATTTGATAGTTCCTGGAATTTCAAACACTATTTGCACCAAATGGAAGATATCTTTTCCAGCGACGTTCGGAATCTCCTTCACTACTTTGATGGTATCCATGGCCACCTGGAAATGATAATTGAGTGATATTAGGGAAACATTGGGCATTTTCTCGGATCAAGGAATAGTTTACTGCTGAGTATCATAAATGATTCGAAGATGCGTAATATTGACCATCATAGATAATAATCGCGGATATCAGTCTGTTGAATAAGTGTTTAGCTTTCAACTTAAGTACACAAGCACATAATCCCAAGATATGCAACATTGCTTTTTATTTTATCATTCACACATATGCTCACGGAATGAACCTGTATTGTTAGCTCCCAGAGAAATAATTCATAGCCTCCCTACACTATTTTCCTTGAAATTGTATTCAATGACGGCAACATGGATTATATCCTTGTATTCTCCCAACGGTGTTAACACTGAAATATTTCTGATGATGTCATCAATGCAAAAAAGTTACAAGTCAACACAATTGCTTCCTTGGAAAATCATTTATGATGTAATCACAGTATTCCTCTCTACGAAAATCATCAGAAATACAAGTATAAGAATGCGTATAAAAATATAGGAAGTTTTATTTCTCTATGTTCATGATGATCTTCCAGTTACGGCAACTTCCATCAATTCAACACAAGAAAACATTTTCAAATACACCACATGTGAATTGTCTCTATTCAATTATGTCCAAAATAGGAACATTACTGAAGTTAAATCAGCAAGTGTTTATGCAGATACACACAAATTCACACAACGGAAATAATCGGTTAGATTGCAACCTTTGGTGTGATAGTGAAAGGTTTTCATAGAAGTCAAATATCCTAAGATCAAATTGATATAACTAGCATTCGACTGGCGTTTCGCTCACAAGATTTGCATCTCCAGAAGAAGAAACTTGATACTATTATCAACAAACATTTCAAATACGATTCAGTTTGACAAAACGATACCATTTTGCGGATTGGTTCATCGCCATGCTACCCTGAATTTGGTCAGAGAGCAAACCAACTACTGGAGTGGAATATCTAATGGAATCGGTCCATACTAGATAATACGCCTGGAAGAGTTATTGTCTAGTAAAACACGTGTAGCGGTTTTGTAAATGCTTGGTGAGGATCATACAATAAGGTGTAATTCGATTGAATTTCTGGAATGGAAACTGCTATAAAAGATTGTTGAATCTATTGGCGTATTCAATAATCACTAATATACAAATTTCAGGGACTTGACTTTAGAACATTCATCCCATATTCATTGGATTATTGTTATTTTTTCAACTACTTTCATTCGTGGATATAAACGATGATATTGGATCCTTACTTGTAGAAATTAAGACTCTTCTAGAGATCAATCACCCTTACACCAAACTGATATTGCCCGCATCCTACGCAAATATCGCTAACGATGTAAACATCTTCATTATAAGAAGTTAACATCATCTTTCTGATCAACTTTTTCCAACCGTCTCGACAAAACATAAATGAGGTGTCCATCGATTCGAAATAGCATGTAGATGATATTTGGAAAAAATAAATCATCCATCGCAAAAGTTGTAAACAATTGAGTGAAAAAATTTGTGGATTTGTCTCTTACAAATATCTCGAAAATTGATGCAGATTTTCGAAATCTGAAGAAATATTCAAGAGGAGCAGAGAAATTGAAAAAAGGGTTCAAACTCTTGGCACTGTTGGATCATTGTTTATAATCTTATCAGGAGGGAGGAAATGGATATCCCGGCTTCCACAGGCCACTTCCATTTTGAACACGTGTACGAAAAAGTTTTAAACATGAAGAATTTTGAAATTAGGAAATATGTAGAATATTAAAATTAGGAAATGAAAAATTCAGGCACCTACTGCGTAGACGAATGCGAAATATTCCAGCAGATACAAATTAATCCCAGTGTTGTAATTAGTAATGCAGTGTTTGCTTGAATGTTGTTGACAATGATCCTTGCTGAATGGGAATGGTTCGGACTTTTACTTTTTTTACTATTGCTAAGAATGAAAAGATAGAAAATACAAATCAAATAAGGAAATCAAATCCAAACAAAATGTTGATTTTTCAAAGAAAATAATGTTGTTAGGAAAATTGAATATGACATTTTAGTCAGAATAAAAATAATAATCAAATAAAAAAAATCAATGAAATAATAATGTGACAAGAAAATTGATATTTCGAATGTGAAAAAATTGGTCAAAAAAATGTATTGAGGAAATACATGAAATAGTATGAATACATGTTGAAACCAAGTTTCAAGTCTTCGTTTCTCAATTTTTCATCAATAAATTGGCTATTTACGAAATTGATATTTCCAATCATTGAAGAAGAAAGCATCACTGATAAAAATTCCGAAGCACAAGAACTCCTTTATTTTTTTGTTTTTATTTATTATTGAATTTTTCATTATTTCCCTTGTTTGTATCTAGGCTCTCCTGGTTTTTTGTAAAAATTTTCGAAAATTTTTGGTTTCATAGATTTCCCCATTTTTTTTAATGTTTTCTAATCCATTTCATTTTTTTCAATCACTATCTCATCAGATTTTCCTCTAATATTTCTCAGATTTTTTCTGATATTTTATTCCATTTCAATAGCTTCAATATCTTGAGTTCGTCTATTTTCGTTTCATTATCTTTTTTT
>JAVJAQ010000357.1:0-175476 GCA_032362365.1 Zygogramma bicolorata | reverse complement strand
TATATATATATATATATATATATATATATATATATATATATATATATATATAGGGCTCATTTATGGTGGAAATACCAAAACGGGTACAAGGAATCCCCCTGTATATTAATCTGCCGCGCTTTAGCAAATCCCGAAATCCCCGATTGGGCTCCCCTATTATTATTCATTTGCAAATATTTTGAACAACTTCCTGAATTGGGAGTCATTTATATTGGCAGATCTTACGTACAGTGGCAAATAATCGTACATTTTTCCCCCATTGTGAAATATGGAGTCTCTGGTGATGTTTTCAGTTGAAACTGTGAGTTTCATAGTTTGTCTGCTGTTCCGGGTGTTATAATGGAAAGAGGATGCAGCAAAGTCTGATATATGCCATTGAATCAGCATTGGCACACTGCAACAGATCCGAAGGTGATTTCGTCTTATTCACGGATTCCTTGAGTACAATCCTTGAGGATTCGACAACTATACCCCAAAAATCCTACTATACTACTATTTATTATTATTATAATGGTAAGACAATAGATTTGGTTTGTATTGTATCTCACACAGGCATCGAAGGTAATGAAACCGCCGACGCAGAAGCTAGAACAGCTATAACAAATCCTAGAAGTCACCGATTATCCCACATCCCACAAGAGTATCTATATAATGGAATTAGAAAGTGCATTGCCAATCGCTGGCAGGAAAGATGGAGTGCTTTAACAAGTAACAAGCTCAGGGAATCAACCCAAATCTAGCTATTGGTAACTATCGTCCCCTTAGCGATTCATCTCCACTCGTCTACGTATTGGTCACACCCGTAATACATATGCACACCTAATCAAGAAAGAAGTACCCAACCAATGTTCCATATGCAATATCGTTCGCACAGTTGAACACATCATCATGGAATGCTCAAACTACCACAATGAAAGAACAATATCCGAATTGGGCAATGAATATTCCAGCGTCTTGGATGCCAAGAACATAGACTCTCTATTGTGTTATTTGAAATGTATTGGTCTTCACAACCTGACTTGAAAGAATTAAGTGGGGAATGAAAAAAATACCAGCGTGGTTCAAAGAGAACTGGCTGGTATCTCAATCGCCACAAAAAAGCTAACCAGAAAAGGAATTTCTGGCAAAAACATAATAATCTGCACTGATAGTAGACAAGCCCTACTAACCTTGAATAGACAACGTATTATCTCAGGGTTAGTACTAGAGTGCCACCGAGATTTACCTAACGCCTCGGTAGATAACAATATCGTACTAAGGTGGGTGAAAGGGCATGACAGGAGCATAGGTAACCGCATTGCTGACTCTTTGGCCAGGATGGCGGCTGGACTGAAAATTTTGGGAACAAGTGACACCCATGGCTTGACGACTTCGACAATTGCGGAACTAGCCAAACGTTACACCCATACTCAATCCCTTAAGAAATGGGATGAAACGAAAGCATGCAGTTTTGCCAGGATCACCTTGAGCGACCCTAGGAAGCTGGATCCGAATGAATATTTGGCGATGACCAGAAAGAACCTACATTTAACAGTGGGATTTCTGACTTGACACTGTCAACTAAGGAAACACCTCCATATTATTGGGCTAGTGGAAGATGAAACTGTCAGGCATGTCTTATGTGAATGTCTGGGGCTATCGTCGATAAGAGAGTGTGCGTTTGGTGAGTCTTGGCCTACACCTGCCGATATTAATGAGATGTCCCCTGGTGACCTGTCCTCCTTCCTGGATGAGGCAGGATGGACAATATCCTAAGAGGGCTATTCCTTGGGAGGATGTACAATGGATCATATTGTGGCCTAAGTGCTGTGGGTCTACACTCACCCTCCCTACTCTACAGACACAGATCACAATCGTACCACCACTAATAACCTTCCTGGTTGATGCGGTAATCTAATAAAAACAACAGATTCCAGTATGAATAATGTGGTTACTGTTAGAATATTAGGGTTCTTCAGGTGTCTTGGTTTCCTATATACCTAATTGCCTTTTTCTGTGGAATTAATAGACTATTGAATGAAGTTGGACTGCATGCTCCCTAACGGTATTCCGTAGTGTGAGGATCTGTGAGTGCATAGTAAGCCATCTTCGCAGTGCCGAACCCCAATTCAATACAAATCACTCTTATCGCATAACAGCGGAGGGGATTTTGCTAGTGTGTTGTTCAACATGATCCACAAATTTTAAATTCTATTCGATGAGCACTCCTAGGAATTCAGTGTTATTTTCAGATTTCAATGATCTGTCTTCAAAAAAGGGTTCTTTGATCTCGGAAATATCATTCTAATGTAAATTTTTTTTGAAAAGGTGGCAATTGTACGTTGTAAACCGAGTAAATCCTGTATAATTGTATTCATTCTCCAGAAAGTTTCAAGAGACCAAGTTTATTTCACCTTGTTTCACTAGAAGCAGTCTCAAGAAATTTGACATGTTAATGTACCCACTGAATAATTTCTGTTACGCAGCACGCAGCATTTGAGTTCACCTTTCTAATGTAATACGGCCATGCCGTGCCTCCCACCCGGCTAGACAAACGAGTCAGACTATCAGTCTAATGATTCACAATTAACGATTCCTCTCCATTTTTCGTAGGTTTGCCAGACGACAAAGACGACGACGTCAGAACGCGAGACAACCCAGCGGCTGTGTAGGACTTTATAAGAGGATTCACTTATGCAACAGTCAGGTTAGTTGATTTATCCACTTTCATCCTCATCACGATCGCCTTATATATTGTCCGACAAGAAATAAATTAGATAAACTGGAAGGCTACACCTTGTACTCGGAACGTGTGGTGCTTTATTTATTGATAATGAAGGTATTGTATTAGCTTATTAATTCGATGAGAGTTATGGCACTCCCACTAGACGAGATTGTTTGTTTATCGGGACAGGATTAAGACGATGTTCGTACCGGGTGGCTTACTCGATTCAGTTGTCATCAGCAAGATAGATGAAGTGAAGGAAGCTGGATACTAGCATTGTTTATAGAGCTATAGTCAGTCGACCATATGGAAATATCATTTGAAGGGCAGTGGCGGATCCAGGATTAGGTCAAGGGGGGGGTCCTCAACTCAAAATTTATAATTTATATATATATATATATATATATATATATATATATATATATATATATATATATATATATATATATATAATATATAAATATAACAGAAAATTATGAGCTACCGTATAGCAACAACTAGTCAAGATCCAAAAAAAAA
This sequence comes from Zygogramma bicolorata, assembly GCA_032362365.1. Classification (NCBI taxonomy): domain Eukaryota; kingdom Metazoa; phylum Arthropoda; class Insecta; order Coleoptera; family Chrysomelidae; genus Zygogramma; species Zygogramma bicolorata. The sequence goes on along the minus strand of JAVJAQ010000357.1, from coordinate 172,253 downwards.
AGGGTGAAAGAGATTGACTTAAGCAAAATTTGAAAGTGTAGCCAGGAGGTAAAGTAGGTTCGAAACTTTACTTTTTTTAAATCGAATCGATTTGATTCAACCTAATCAACAGCATATTCTACTCATACATAGTATATTCAAATCATTACCGGCATACCCAATACTCATCAAAAATGTAACAAGTCTAATTTTTCAAATACTGCGCCAAAAAGGATCCAATGGCAGCACTGTCAGAAATTTCTCGAACTTTTCCTTGATAAGCCTGACAAGTGTCAATTTTCTTTAAAGAAAAACAATTAATTATTAAATTTGATACTTAAAAAAATTTATTTTTTATTTATTTTGAACCTACAACATGATGAGGACTCTATTTTCATATTTTACTCGGCTTGATCCAGCGTCTGAACCGACTGAATCAGAAAAAAAAAAGAAAGAACAATCGGTGAGTCCAAAAATTTCAAGCGAAATTTGTTTGTTTGTTCGGGTACAATTCAATCCAGATCTTGTTTGTACTATTTTTAATTCTTGAGAATTATTTTTTTTTAGGAATTGGAGGATTATTGAATTGAAATAATTGATGAAATTGGTTGTTGAAAAATGAAAATTTACCAATGTTAAAATATAGCCTGCTCTTTAGTTTTCAATGGAATGTAATAATAATCATTAAAGTTCTTCAATTTTAAAGCAAAAAAATGTATTCTATTTTATTTTTTTTTTGCTCATGTGACATTTTTTACTTCCCTTACAAAATTTATAAATTAGGAGCCGATAAGAATTAAAAAAAAAATCTCTTATTTTTCCAATGGGTGGGGGGGGGGGTCCGGGCCCGAACCCACCCCCCCCCTTGTGGATCCGCCACTTTCTGAAGGAATGGATACAGCGGGTAAATGGCACTTGTGATTTCGTCTCCAAGTCATGTCATTCTTTCGTTTTTCTTACGGACGTCGTAGCCTGAATCACATATTTCCTTAATTGCTCAAAAATAATACCAAAAGATGGCTATCAATTCAGAAACAGAAATGTTATTTTTTGTAAGTGTCGTGTATCATTCATTCATAAAGATTTTTTTGTATATACGCAGATTCACACGAAAGGGAACACCGCGTGAATCAAGGGACAGGATCTTGGACAGGAGATACGAATTAACATTCACTTTGGATTTTTCAAGTTGGTGAGCCTCAAGAAAGACCTCTTTCGGCAAGAAGTTCCAAAGCTCAGCTGTTATATTGAAAAACGATCCCTGAGCAAGAGAGGTCCGACAGGTCTCCAAATTCACAACAAAGGGGTGAGAATTCTGTACTCGTCGAGTCATCCGTTTGGATATTGCCAAGGGCAATTCAGAAGAGCACCGACCGTGAAAATATCTATAGAAGAGAGACAAGTCTCCGATCCTTCTACGATGTTCCAATGAAGTGAGTGAGTCTGTGAGCGAAGGATCACCAACAAGACGGATTATCTTTCTTTGAATATAATTGAGCAGTCTCAATGAATGTTGTGGTGCCGAATTCCACACATGAAAACCATATTCCAAGACAGTTCGTAACAGCCTTGTAGATCATTAGAATCTGAAGTATTTCTTTGCACGAAAAAGAAATCCATGTTTCTGGGAAGCACCTTTAGCGATCGATCTCACATGGTTTTGCCATGAGAGATTATCACTGATCGTAATTCCTAGCATCGAGATACTTGACTTTGCAGGAATAGTTACTCCTGACATCTGAATACTAGATGATGATAGATCGGCTTTCCTTGAGAAGAGACATGCCTGAGTTTTCCTAGCATCAAATTCCACCAAGCTCATGTAACCCCATTCTATTATTTTTACCAAGTCATCGTTAATTTTATTAACGTGAATTTTTTTTTTGAATTTTTGTTTCTCGAGCTGGTATGGGGACTCTGGAAGAGAAACTAGTATGAAGAGTACTGTCGTCCGAAAAACTATGTACTGTACAAGATGTTTTCTCGAGCAAAACATTGATATGAGGCAGAAACAAAGTGGGCACCAGAATGGAACCCTGTGGAACACCTGCATTCATTGAGAGAATATCAGATGATACTTCATCAACAACCACATAGAGAGATGGAACTCTTCAATAAAGCACACAACTGAGGAGACAAACCATAATTATCAATTATTTTAATGTCTGAATTTTCTTTTCCTCCATGGACTTATTCTATCGTCAACTATTTTAAAGCTTCATTATCTTCCTGTAAACAATTCAGTCAAACTGACTGCACCTATTTTTCCCTTCTGAGTAAAAAAAATAGTCGTGCATTTTCAAGTAAACGAAAATATCGATATTATTGTGTACATGGGGTAACAAAAACGCTTCGAATTCTTTTCAAACGGGCATTGACTAACTATATCTCTTTAAACAATGGTACTAGTGGGTACAATGTGTTTCTCAGGAAAAAGATCTAGGAAGTTACCAATTTTCCATCGAGAAGTGGAAGAGGTCGGTAGAGAGCTAATCGGAGGTCTCTCAATTCAAACGTTATTCTGTTCACAGCAGTAGTGTAACGTGCTTACACAAAAAAGCCAACCTTGACAAAATATCACTCACTATTTTATTACCGAGTGAACAGAAACGATATGGGTTTCCAAATCCACCATTAAAAAACCTCCAATCTCTTTGAAAAGACCCCACATCAGTTTCCAGAAATAAAACGTTTCAGGTTTAGCATCCGTTTTCCAAGGACAGCAGATTGTCATTACTCTTTCACGTCGGTTTTTCTCGCTCAGGGTCATTTCTGACAGTTTGTAAGCCTCAGGAAGAACCTCTCTCGGCAAGGAAATTCGAAGCTCAGGTGTTCTATGAAAAAAAGATCTCCGAGCAAGAGAGGTTCGACTGGTCTCCAAGCTCACAACAAAGGCGTGGGAATTCTGAACTCGTCGGGTCATCCGTGTAGATACTGCCAAGGGTGGTACGATTCATGACAATTCAGAAGGCCGTGAAAAAATCTACAGAAGAGAGTCAAGTCTCCAACCTTTCTACGATGCTCCAAAGAAGTGAGCGAATCTGTGAGCGAAGAATCACCAACAAGACGGATTGCCTCTCTCCGAATAGAATCTCTAAGCTTTAGTGAATGTTTTAGTGTCGAGCCCTATACATAAGAACTATATTCCGTCTCTGGGCCTTGTAGTTCATTAGGAGCTGACGGGAAGTGAAGTATTTCCCCGCACACAATAGAAATCCAAGCTTCTGGGAAGCACCTTTAGGGTTCCATCTCACATTGTTTACCCATGAGACAGTATTACTGATCGTAATACCTAGCATCGAGATACTTGAGTTTGTAAGAAATACTTAATACTGCCATCTGAATACTAGATGAAGACAGATCGGCTTTCTCTGACAAGAGAGATTTTTGGATTTTCTCAGCATTAAATTCCACCAAGTTGATGTTACCTCATTCTATAATTTTCGCCAAGTCATCCTCAATTCTATTGACGCTAACCCTTCTCTGAATTTTTTACTGGTATGGGGACTCTGAAAGAGAAACTAGTATGAAGAATCCTGTCGTCCGCAAAACTAGGCAATGTCTGTTTATCGTTTCATCAATTTTTGTTTTCGTAGTCTCCATTTTCGAAAAATGTGTAAAAATAAGACTTCACTTAGCCATGACTTCAAATCTAAAAGTATTTTTCATTGCTGAATAGCTTGTCTGAACTACATCTCCCGAAACACTCGTCTCAAAATCAAATTTTTGAGGAGTTGTCCTATAACTTGTGTTTTATAATATTTTGTTAGGCATATTCAGTTTCAGTGAAAGCACAAACTTTTATCAACAATAACTTTTCATCACAAACCCGTTGAAAAATGAGTTTCCCATATGATGCATACTTTGGGGATGATACACTAGCCGTATTCGGGTTCGCAATAAATACTGTTCTAGGACAGTCAAAAATAGTCACCCACCCAATTAATGAAGATATATTCGCGACAAACCCTTCACGCCTCAACAGTCCAACTATTTCGAACCGTTCCTGAACTGTTTTTGTTGTGAACCCGAATACAACCAGTATATTCCCTTGTCAAATAATCTTTCGAGAGCGGGCAGAAGAAAAAGCGTTGTGAGGCGAGAGGGCGGGTAATATTCTTCAGTGCTTTAGCGCTCTGAGGCGACTTGCTATCTCAACTTTTAAGAAACCCTAAAAAGATATAGTGTTTTCGGGTTGGTAGATGTACAAGAAGAACAAATCTAACCTACCCCTCAAAGTCATCCAGAATTATGAATTATGTCACCAGCAGTGAGGCCAGTACAATCGTATTGTATGAAGGACTTCCAATTGCAGAAAGCACCATGACAAAATTGTCCATAGAAACGGACAAGTTGCCAATTTCTCTACGGTGTTTCAGAATATACGAATTTGTTAGTGAAACATCAAAAACAGGAATTTACGCTCTTCATAAGTTGTCTCTTGTAGTTTAGATGCCTAACAATATACATCATCAGCAGCTGACTGGCAATAGAATATATCTCGGTACGAAACTGGAAATTAGGTTTTGAAAAGAACTCTTAGCATTAATTATTTCACATTTTTCTATATATCTCAGAGACAGTCACTCCTGATATCAAAATACTGAATAATGACCGGCTATTTTTGAGGAAAATATATACTTGAGCTCAGTTTGTAACGAATTCCAATGAGTTACCCACTATACAGTTTTCGTTTTATCATAGTTTGGTCACTAGTCGATAGCAAAGTCGATCAAATACTATCGAAATACCGTTTCTACATGAAACACGGCCAAATATGCAAAACTTACTCTACTTGATTACCAGTGGCAAAAATTGTATTGCCAGTCCTTCTTTATTCCTTAGTATTATTAATATTTTTATCAGCTCGATACTCTGTGATTTTTTCGAAACTTTCAATGTAATAGACAGCAATGCAATATGTCTATAGTCTCTAAGAGAAATTTGCTACATCGACGGCTTATACTACTGAATTATAACAAGAAATAGAATGAAGTGGATGAATGAAAATGAATGAAATAGACTAAACATAAAACAATGTCAAGTGGAAAATTCTGTTCATCAAATAGAACGTACACCTCGCCACTTACGAGATATTTTGAGGAAATCGGTGATACATGGGAATCGTTGTTTTCATACCTCGTGTATGCTGTAGCTATATAAGAATTTTGATCACCTGATCTCAGACTCGGCTCTATTCAACTGAAGTTTCGTGATATGTAGTTGGAACTACCAAATTCAGGAACAGAATGTGTTCCACTCTGTATATCGCTCACCTTATATACCATCATTCATATCGCATTCAACTAGCTCGATGGCATGATTTGAGCATAATAATTGCATCACTAAAAGGAAATCATGATGATCATTAGCTTTAATTTCGTTGCAGGATTGTCCATCTGGCAGAGACTTTCGATACGAACAATGCGCAGCATTCAATAATCGGCTATTCAGAGGAACGAGGTATCAGTGGGAGCCCTTCTCCAAAGGTGAGTACAGTTATTGGAATACTCCTAATATTCATTATGAATAATGATAATTATTTTATTTGAATAGCTGAAGTATTTGACAACACGTCAATTATTATTTTTGTGTAGTATCTGTTCAAGCACGTGTGCATCATTCGTTGGTAATACGTGTCCAGCTAGTTTCGACTCATCTATTTTGCGTCTTCTCGAGTTGTTTTTATGTAGATTGTGTTAAGATCAACAATTGGTTTTGCTATTGGTGAATTAGTCATTTCGACACAACCCATTAAAAATACAAATTTTCAATAACAATCTTCAAATTGTTTGAATGAAAGAACCGATCCCAATCATTTGGGTGAAATTTATTCATATTTATTATTGATTGATGGGAATTCAAGGGTTCTCGAAGGCAATTCAAGTGAAGTTACTTAATCAAAATATTGAATATATATTTTTTCAAAAAACTAAATGAATTTTTCGAAAGAAAAAATTTTTTACTATATTACATTTTCCCACCTCTTCTTTTGCAACACCTGTAATTGTATTGAGGTCTCAGCAGCTACATTATCAAAAGAGGGGGATATAACATATATATGACATGACATAACGTTGAATATAATAAATATACAAAAAACCGCAAACCATATACAGAAACACTCTAAATGTAACGATTCTCATCAAGCCTACTCGCCTCAAATGTAATTTGAGTATTGGTGTCTACGTATGTATTAGTGGTGATTACATCAAAATTCAACAAAATTGTCATTTCTTGGGAATATGTACCTTTCAATCAATTCGGAATTGAAGAAAACGACACAACAAAACGGCATCTGAAGATACATTGAAATAAAATACTTCGAATGAATTTGTGTTTTTTTTTTGGCTGGTAATGACGGTTCTGTATAACCTAAAGAATTTTTCATGGTTGAGTAGGATATTCCCGTAAATGTTTTTCAAAGTGTTGTAATCAATAATACGTGTGACTTGTTTCAAAATGATTTGAGTTCAGTGCAGTTTTATTTTTATTCCTGTTAATCTCAGCACAATCGTATTGGTGTTGTTTCACCCATTGTTTTAAATTTTATTTTGTTTGTCCTATGTATGTCAGATCGCAATGTATGCAAGGTATTTTATGAATTATATTAATATTGTTCATCGAATGAAATTTTTCACAGTATCTGTGATATAGATTGATAAAAATGTTGATTGTACCGAAGAAGAATCTAGGGGTAAGAATATGAGTATTAATATTGGAATCTATACAGTTCCTTTTGGATAAAAGAAGTCCAATTAGTCAACAACTTCTCGTATAAACGATGAGATCTTTTCTTAGAGATCAATTATTACCCTAACACCAAACTGATATTTTTGCACTCGACGCGCGTTTCTCTAACAAGTTTAGCATCCTCAGAAGAAAATTGATACTGAATCTAGAGACTAGGGTTACCTTTTTATATACCTGAAGTTTTTTGGTCCGATATGGACTTTGTTTGTTGTTGCTAATTAATATTAATAATAATAATCAATAATAGAGATATTTTTCGGGGTAGATTTAAAATCTGCCTTTCTGGTATAGATTCCAATATTAGTTCTTATTATTTCAGATTGTGGTGGGCCAAGAACCCAAAAAAACTGAGAATAAAGATTTCATCCACCACAAAAAATAACTTTCAAACAGTACATTTATCATATATGTACGAAACTTCACTGAACACTCGTTCTGAGGAAATAGACGTGAAGATTTGTCGAAGAATATTTCTTTGTGATTGAGATTTGCATGGTTTGTTTATTATAATTTTCAGTCAGTACCGCCTTGTAATGGTAGAACAAAAAGCTTGCAATTAGAAGTTCCCGACTTCGAATTCCCGTAATATCAACTGTTATCAATTTTTTTGATGATTCTGTCATTGAGGAACCATGAAAAATTGAACTTGCGTTTATTCTCATTCGGAATATACTGATATATAAAAAGTGGTGGTTAATTTGTTTTCATGTATTCTCATACCAAACGCCAGAGACTTCGACCAAAATCATTCAGTGAGTAGGCCTTGTTACCAACTCCCTATGACGTTCTTCAGGAGCAATGTTATGGCATGGTTCTGTCACTTTGGTGCAAGGAACCCCTCATTTTTTTTTGGAACAAATCTGCTACTCACTGGTGCTAGAATATGATTGACAATATATGTCATACTTATTCAATATTATGTTGCGAATTAGTTACGAACTATATAACAGTGTACACAAAAAAAAACATTTTTCCGCAAACGTCAAAAAAAGTAGACATTATTAACGTCAATTCATGATGTTGAAGTATGATTTCACAGACGCCACTTTTTTGTACCGCCGTGAGCGGACAAAAAAGTACTTTTTTGTACGCTGACGGCCGTACAAAAAAGTAGAATTAAGCTAGTAGCACATTTTCCGAATAGTTTGAAATGTTTTTATCATTGCACCATGTGAGAAATCTTTCGTAAGCATGATTATAAACTCTACTTGACTTAGTTGGAATTAAATCATTCGTAGCTGCCTTAGCAATGTCAACAACGTCGGGCGGTGTACAGTTGGGTTCTGAATCCGACATAATATAATCTAAAAGAAAATTTCAGTACACTTTACTACAAGAAACGAAATTTTGATGCTCAAGTACTCACCAAAAATGCACAGTTTGTGGCTCGTCTGAAATTGTCGGCCTCACTGACGTTCGGCCATCAAACATTCAGACTCGCCACAAAAAGTTATACTTTTACTCCCAATAAAACAATATACTATTATCTCCATTCTGGGATTAAATTTTTTTACTGTCCCCATAGCAACTATAGTAACTAATGGAAATCGCTAGAATTTCCGATTTTTGTAAAATATTTATATTGCTGATGCAATAACAAACTAGTATAATATAAACTGGGTATGAAGCACGGGTATGAATATGTATGCTCTCGGCTTTGTGAGATCTACTCTATACTTTTGAAACATGAGCATCTCACATATATTTCAGGAAAAATAGCTAGAAAAACTGGATTATTATCGAGAATTGAAAAACACCTAACAAATGAAACAAAATTCATAATATTTAGATCTATAATAGAACCCCATTTTCAATATTGTTCAACAATATTATTCACTCTGAATAAAACTCAGATGGAAATTTTACATAAATTACAGAACAGGCTTTGAGAGTAGTTTCAAATAAAGATATCTATACCAAAGTATTATGGATGCATGAGTCCCTTGAAATTTTGAGTGTTAAACAGAGATTTTATCTGAATACTTATATATTTTTATATAAATTGAAAAATAACATGCTTCCAAAATACCTGAAAGACAACTTGGAACTCACTAACTACAACACAAATTATAATACAAGGAATTCCAATGATATCAAATTGAAAAGGTATAATACAAATTTTGGACAAAATCAACTATTTTATAAAGGCTTGAAAACTTTCAATGAATTGCCGATAGAAATGAAAAATTGTGGAAGTTTAACAAATTTTCGAAAAATGTGTACAAATTTTGTCAAAACGAACATTGACTTCTGAAAAATTTGGATTTTTCGTCTCCAGAATAAATATCATAGACTGAAATAATGTTTTACATTTATTGATTGATTTTATTGAATTTCATACAGAGTGTACTTGTGAAAATAATATATTCCATTGTATTTTTAACGTTCATAATCAATATTTTACATTCCATGTTAAAAGATAATTGTATTCAGTAGCTTTATAGCTGAATGAACTCAATTATTATTATATTATTATATTATGAATAACTAAAATGATTGTGATATTCGTAATCATGTCGTGTCGTACTTGGACGTGAGCTCCAAAGTATTTTGCATAAAAACTGAACTGTAGAATACCAGTGAATTTATAGGTGATATAACAAAATAAAACTGCTTCCTCATAATATATCGACTATATTTGTTTGTAGGAACTCCTTTTTATTACATTATCTAGGGAGTTTTTGCTCGTTCGAAAAACGGCAAATAATCCTGATTCTGATGAATATGTTTTCTAAACCATGGCAACTGAAATGGAATTGATTGGAGGATTGGTACAGAAAGCATAGACACATATACACAACTGCAATGTTCAAATAGTCTAGGATTCCCCAATGTTTTGCGTCTGAAGGTATGCAACCCAACAAACAATTTTACGCTTGAAGTGTCGACTAGCTCAATGAATCGATGTTTGATTTACTCGTAATGAGTCTAATTTTAGAAACCTCATCGTCAGTCGTTCTGCTATTACCCACATACTCAAGTGCTGTTTGTAAACAGTGTCTCCGGGAAAATGAATATAAAAGGCCCGAACCCAGCAAATAAGTGTGGATCACGCCATTTTTTTCATATTCGACTTATTTGAAAATTAGGCATAGGTATCTTTGGGTAGTAATTAAAAACAAGAAAAACTATTTCAATTATATTTGTTTTCCATTTTCATATACCAATAATGAAAAATATTTCATTATTTTTTTCCTGAAAGATCTCCAGAACAGCTTTTAGATATCTGTTGCTAGTTCTGGATGATTTAGGCCCCAGCTTATCTGAATAGTAGCACAAACTTCATTTATTCTCATATTGATAAATCGGTCATTTAAATCTGGGAGTATTGTAGGTCGTTTAATGTCTCTTCTGCCATTTTAAATTTCTTGGCTGGTTAGGCCATTTTTCAGTTCATTCGAAAAGGAGATCCGTCATTGAAAGTGTTGGATATATGTTATCAATACAAACATTTCACCTCATCGTTCCTAACTTGTCAGTGATAAAACTCTAACAATGATTCTTAAGGTAGGTATCATTTCTTATTTCTTATTTCTTATTTTATTCCACCCTGCTGTGAAAGTGATATAAGAGCCATCACAAGACATAACTAGTTCGAACCGAGTCGATTTTTTCATGAATAGACATATTACATGAGAATGTTGTTTGAATGTTATTCGAGGAAGTAGATAGGTATAAAACATTTTTTACATTTTTCTCAAATGCCATCTCTAGAATCACAGAATACGACAATTGACTGTCAAAATACTAAATCAATTTTGCTTTTTCGTAATATTGCAGTTATAAACTAGTTCCTGAATTGTAGATAGTGACTCATAAGTTGTATGGTCCATAATAATTTGGAATAATCTGGAATTTGGTTCTAATATATGGTTATGCGAATATATCAATCTAATATGTTCCAATTGGAGAAGGTTCAGAACAAATCTCAAAAAATATCATGTTCGTCCTGACTATAATATAGTGAGTTTAATTGAATTTAGAAATGAGTTTGAAATACTGTCTTTTGAAACTAGGAGGAAACTTGGTTCACTATCATTTTCATTCGAACTCCTCAATGATAAAATAAATTCACCGTACTTACCATCCATGATAAGATTCAATGTACCACCTAGAAGAACCCGTTTCGCGAACATGGTTACCATATCGCTATCAAGCTCCGAAAGGGCCCCTCTTGTAGGTATGCTTTGTCTCGCAAATGAATTAAATGCTCTGATGGACTCAGTCACAGAAGGTATACAGAAAAGCAGTTGTAACAAAAATTATCGGTTATAATTGCACGAGTGCATAAAAATTACCGATAATTTTACAAGAAAGCGTGATATCTAAAGATTGCAAGACTTTATTTTCATATTTTGGCTCTTTTACGAAATATGAAAATAACCGAATGCAATTTGTATATGATATCACGCTTGAATGCAAAATTATCTGGTCATTTTTATGCACATTTATTTGTGTTGTTTACTGAAGTCTAGCTATACGGTTTCGAATCTGTTGTTATGGTGACTTGATACGATGCAATTACCGCTGTAAGTTTTCGATAATTGCATTGCTTTTATGGGACATTTTATATATGAGGGAAATATTCGCTAAAACATTTTCAACAATATCTCATGTATCAGTCTCATTTAATATCAATCGTACGGCATTTGAATGACTCAACATTCACTTGATTTCATTTGATTATTCTTACTATTTTCAGTTCTATTTTTTTTGTGTCGATATTTTATTGTAGACATGTAATTGATGAATGATATCCATGTAACTATACCTGTATGGTCTGTATGGATGGAAATAAAAGAATAATTGATATAAAGCAGGTCAAGAGATAAAACATGAATTATCTTGTTTCAAACCAAGTTTTACCTTGCCACTTTCTTTTAACTTCTCCGCTCTTTCAAAGCCTCAAAATATCTGAAAATGTACGATGAGTCACTATCTAAAATCAAGGAACTCGACTTATCGTATGGGCATATATACTAAATTGCCCTATGAACAGATAATATAAGAACATCTTACATTTTCAAAAAATAAACCTAATGGATTTTAATAATATATATGCTCTAATAGAATTCAAGAGTGTATGCAATCAGTCCACTTGGCATATTTATCCCCTAAGATTGCAAAAATCACCACTCGAAGACATTTCCATTATTTATGTTTTTCCTCAAAATGATCCGAACGCTTTTCGAAAGAAGATTTAGCTCAATATATTCGATTCTGTGTCGCTCTTTGATCTTTACTTAAATGGGATTTCGAGATGAGCGATACGCCATCTGGTGGAAAGTTTCAAATAATGTCAAAGTGGTGTTATTAGCTGAAGTCTTGGTCAAAGTAACGCTGCGATTTCATTATTTTCATTTTGGAATATGTTCAAAATCATGTTTATCAAGCACAATTATTCATTGGAAACGTTCACATGAAAAGTGAAGAAACACCAGAAATTGTAATAGTCGCACAAACTTTTATGGTTTCAAATGACGTCAAAGGCCTAACCTTTAATAGCAATAGTTGTCAAAGTGGTTCTTATTAGTTGGGGTTTTCTTATACGATGTGGCGCTGCGATCTTAATTTCAAATCCCAATAGATCGTATATCCAGGGTTTTTTATATGTGCGCTTGGAGAAAAACAATTCGTAAATTGCATAATTTCCCAATTTGATCACATATATTCTGTATTTTATATCTATTCCTTTTCTTTGTGTTTTAAAATTTCATGATTTTCTATTGGTAGTATTTCAAATTCGAAAAGTATCTTCATTTTGAATGAAAATAGTGGCATTTCTGGAAAAAACAAATTTCACTTACTGATTCCCTGAGATCCCAGACTGAGGTCTTAAGAAAGGTCTTGCAGACAGTTTGGGCATTAACTGTAGTAAGAGAATCAAAACATTCACAAATATTCAAAAACATCGAAACATCTCTAAACATTCAACAAAAAAATTTTAATATAACTCGCAAACTACGACTCACATTTTGTGATAATACCTGAACTATATTCCAGTTCAAGTGGCTTGCTGGAATCTGCAATGCAATGTTTTTTTTTAATTTCTTCATTTAACGTCGGCCTATTTTCGCTACCAAGGCCAATCAACAACGCCGGTGAGCACACTTCCCCCAACCGGAAATTTTGCCGAACCCTCTGGTATTCCATCCAGAGGTAGGGATCTTCAACGAGCCCAAAATCCATGGACTCGGGACCACCGGCTTTACGTCCTCTCAGAAGGAGGGCATATCCTCAATATATCTTGTGCTCATTGATATATTGCCTGCGACCTATGGTACGCTATGTTCTTATATATATATATATATATATATATATATATATAGTTTATTTTTCTCAAATACTTATGATTTGTCTGATGGCCGCTATAATTTCATTTCATTATATATATATATATATATATATACATATATATATATACACATGTTCGATACCCGAGATTCGACTCGAAAATTCTTCATAGGCGTACGCAGGTATATATACGGGAGACACTTCATCGCGGAGCAGAGTTAGTTATTCAACAAAAATATATTACAGTTTCCTGTATGATTTTCACTTACAATGGAGTCGGGACCGACGGCTTTACGTCCCCTTCGAAGGACGGCTTATCCTCAATATATCTTGTGCTCATTGATATATTGTCTGCGAGGTATGATATGCTATTTCGCTGCAGCTGTACGGGCTTTCGACACAGTATTACCCTGCAAGTACTAACCGCGCTCGGCGTTGCTTAACTTCAGATATCGAATGAATGTCAGTCAACCTGAAGAGCTGGGCCATGCCCGCAGTGGTATTGGTCAAGGACCATAAATTGTTAAATTACATTGAAATGATATTTTATCCTCATTACAACCCTGGTAAAAAATTACATTCACGTATTTGTATTTCAGTGCGCTGAATCTTGGATTGGAATATACTATGCTCAGTCTTCCTTTTTAGCAACTACGACTTCTCATCAGTTCCCAGAAGCGAATTATAACCATTTAATCTGTTATTCTGTCGATTACATTTGAGTTTGTCCACTTAACTTTTATGACATTGGTCTCTCTCGCTGAGCGTCATTCCATTTTTACTTGAAAACATTCCGCTAATATTTCAGTGAGTTATGTGAATATTGGTTATTTGTAGCATTCCTGATGGAACATACATGTGGTTCATAATGTATTATTGCATTTCGTTGTTGTCTATGAAATAGAAATGCGTACTGTTGTTTTTCAGTGAAAGATGAATGTGCCCTTAACTGTCGAGCTGTGGGGATGAACTTTTTCGCAACACTCAACAAGACAGTTATTGATGGAACACAGTGCTTGTACCCATTGACCCATACTGGGAAAGCTGCTCCCAAAGGATCCAGAGGGGTGTGTATCGATGGATACTGTAAGGTAAGTGAATCACACTCATTGACTATTATTCACGCCCCACGAATTGAAAGCTGGATTCTTTCATTCTCATTGTCTTACTACGAACTGGAAGTTGGATTCCATATTCTATACAAATGTAATTTCTCATTGACCATAAGTCACTAATCATTGCATACTATTGTCTTTCATATTATAAATACCTATAATTATTGTGGAGTGATTCAATTTTTCAGGTCACCGATAAAATTCCCACATTTTACATTACCTGATGATAGAAATGATTGTTCATAAAGAATATATGTGATCCCCCAAAAAATTCATTTATTTAATTCCCGAATTATTACTGAGCTCTAGATGTTGTGCAAAAAATACTCCATTTATCCAGCGAAACTAACGGATGTAATCAGTAAAATGTTTTTTTTTGATGGATAAAAAGATTTGAATTATTAGAAACTACAGATGTACCAAAGATAAACCATCAATCAAAAATAAGGACTTATTTTCGCCTCAGCCTCAGTTGACGTGAATAATATATTTGGAATTCATGGGTCCTCTCAGACACAGAATACTGAAGCAGAGTTAAGCGACAGTATCATCAGTTCTGATATCTGTTGGTTCCACTATTTTAAATGGAAAAACACCAAGTAAACTAATAATTTCCATATAGTACCCGGGGTACACGGGCTTACCAATGCCTCTAGAAGTAATACCTCGATAAACCGAATATGATTCAGACATTTTGATTTCTAATCGAAAATACTGCATTCATTGATCCACAGAAGTTCACCTTCTGTTATGTTGAACTGACTTGTTTGTAGCGCAAACGCTGGTTAATGTTTTCTTTGGAAAATTGGATTTTCAAAAATATTTCGCATTCAAATAGCTCCAACGTTGTACTGCTCTTCAATCTTCTTGATCGTCTCTGGCCAATGTCTGATCCACTAATATTTTTAACTTATTCTGAAAATCTTTCCTCATGTGATTTACTTCCTTCTCGAGGCCTTCTTCAGTATTCCAGAAACTGACTGCCCGATCAATCAAGAGTCTGATCCCTTCACGAGGAACGGCCACTAAGATTCTTTCTCCATTGTGGATTGCATCAGGTGGTTCAGATATTCTAGAGAGGCGTCCTATTCTCCATCTCCGTTGTTTCATATTATGAACGAGTCGTCTACGTCTCATACTGACCGGAGTTTCTGACCGTGTTCGATGGCGGGAATTCTCATTGTAAGGACAACGGAAGTTCAAATTAATAACTGAATAAATTGCTTGTTTCTGAATATTTGATGTCAACTGAAAAAACGAGAATCTTCTGACTTAAGACAAGCATTGTGGTGATTGTTCATCCTACCTCTGAATATGGAGGTATAGTGAGAATGATCCTTCAAGACGGGCGTCTTATGTCTTGAATATTATCCAATCACGAATGTCTGTAGAACCTATTGAGCGTCGGATTGTTGGCAGGAGTGCCTACCAAAAGGGCCCCCTAGTTCAGCTTTTACTATGCGTTTTTCATCAGCATCGGTATCTGTAACAAAATATTCGCAAGAAAAAATTCTAGACACTACATGGATTTGATCAATTTCTCACCATTTGTAAGAAAATGATAAATCCATAACACACATTTCATTGTCACATACATTCCGATTGATTATATAACTATTGAACTTTTGAAAATGAAATGACAAAAAACAAAACATTTTATCAGTTATATCCCATCACTACGTAGTATTAAACAATGTCGCTTCCCGCTGTCTGTTTGTCCTATGTAAGCTTAGATCTTCAAAACTACGCAACGAATTTTGATGCGTTTGTTTTTGATAGATAGAGTGATTCAAGAGAAAGTTTTATATGTATAATATATACATAATGTAGTAGGGCAACACTGATTATTTCGTAGGTTTCTAATGTGATGTCGTAAATGAACACATGTTTTGCGCTTACATTGCAAACGCTGGCTGAACCCTACGAGATAGACCACAATAATGTACTACAGTATTGTACACATCAAAAAGGTCTACGAAGAAGTCCGCAGTGCTATATGCCTAGGGGTAACCAACAATAACCATTTTCAATCCATGCGAAGTCGGGGCGGGTCGCTAGTCTCAAAAAAAAGGAAAAAAAATAATATTGCCTCGATACATAACTGATTGAACTATGAAACTGAAACACAATTCAACAAAAAACAAAATATCTCGTTCTATTCAATATTCGAAATTGGTGTTAAAAAAATATATAAGAAGTGAAAAATAGAAATATTGTATTTATTCTATACATACTGAACAAACAAAACATCCAAAGTCTATTATTCTATTATTAATATTGAATCTTCGGTAAAAAGGGACGTTCCGAACATATCTATAACAGGCAAAGAAAAGAATATTGTATTGAACTGTCAAAGTATAAAAAATAAACTTATGAAAGCACGAACGGTTGGGCAGAAAATGATGGAATGCTGCGGAAAGCAGTTGGATATGGGGGTAACTTAGGTAAGGCAAAGATTGGTGATAATCAGATGGGCCTCAAACACCCTCTAATTAATTTATATAATGAATGTAATGCCCAAGAACTCTATGAAGCTAGTATAATCGAAATTTACTTTTTTACAAATTGGGAGACAATTTCCGGTATCCCGGTGGTACAATCCGGCACTGGGTCTATCGATGATATGGTCTTAAACTTTTTTATGAACATTTTTGGTAGATTTTTCTCGCGTTCGAATTCGTAGTTGAGAATTTCATTATCATGAGCTACTGATATCAGTTGATTGGTGTAGTAGTGAGTATTTTCCAATATTCCACAATTCCCGTTTGGCAAATATCAATTTTAATAATCGCATAACATAATCAATGAAAGCCCCAAACTATTTTACCGAAACAGGTGTGGTTTATTGAGGTCAAAGTAATACCAATATGGACCGAAATCCATTATTATTATTATAAATATCACATCGTGCTGCAATAATAGTCGCGTTGGCATTTGAAAAACATTTCATTAGCTAAATGTTAATATGAAGAATAATAACGCCAGTCACCACTTTTCCCAGACAATTTGCAAAATACCCGCTTCGAACTCTGTTATGGCAATCAGTTAACACTACCGACTGCTCATTTTTTTGTGCAGCACTATCATTAGAATTTTCAATAGCTTTGGTTCGTGTCTGATTTGCAGTTATTACTGTAATGAGAATTTCTGCTATATTATTACAGTCTATCTTCAACAGTTTATCACGTACAATTGAAAATAAGCTTCCAATTGATTTTTTAGCCGTAGTAAAGTGGTAGGATTCAATCGAAAACCGCAATTAATAAACGCTTGCATTGGTCGTATACGAGGGAAAGGTTCCAGCTTTGATATCAAGAAGGAGTGATGGAATAAAAGCAGTGAATGGAGTAATCTTCATTTGCTTCTCGTGACTCCATCTTGAAAGAATAATGCTTATGGCGCTTTATTTCACGGGGAAAGTTGTCCCTAAGAGAATGGAGCAAACTTCAGTTCAAGTGTCGACACTGAACTGAAGCCTGCTCTACCATACAAAGAGTACCATTCTTCAAAACCTAGGCCTTGATTTCATATAAAATTTGGGTAATAGTTAGTTTTGAAAAATGAACTTGAAAATTATATAAACAGTATTGATGAAAAGTTATAGAAAAAACATATAAACCAGCTACTGAAAAGAAGTGAGTAAAAAGTATGGCATGAAAAGAGAATTGTCTGATATTGAATAAGATCCCGGTCCTGACTTAGAGAGTGGTTTGTTCATTACTACATAGATGAAGACACTATGTTATCCCAAAAATGTATTTCAGAAGCACCTCTAGAAAATAATATTGATTATTTTTTTCACTTGTCAATATGTGACGTTTTTGGCACTTCAACCAATAGTAGCGGGTTATTCCATGGTTATTCTAGCAAATCATTGGGTATTATACTGATGAAACTGCCTGGTCCTTTCGATTAAACGTTGTTTACCTTTGAACTGTCAAAACAATACGGTTTACCGCGTCGATTCTATTGAACTGGCTCATATTTATATGAATTATCATGAATGAAGAGTTACCTTATTATTATTAGTTATTCACTTTTCACTTTTTCAACATAATATTAACATAACACATTTCAATAAACACTCAAACACGTAAATAGCTCATAACCCCAACTTTATGACAGATATAGCGAACGACCGATTCGAATATTTAAGGTTTCCTGAACTCAAATGAAGATGGCGAACAATTAGTTTTTATTAAATACAATTCATTTTTTGTGGTATGAGAAGAAACCGTTGTATAAAGATTTTGATACAAGGACATAACGAATGATTTTATGTTCCTTCTGGCGCGATTTTCATTTCATAAGAAATTTTCAATTATCAACCATGTACAATGAGAGGTGTGACGCCATCTCTTGGTATCGTCAGCAAGCATTATCATTTGCAATGCAAGTAAGCATCATATCTCTTCTGGATCATAGATGGCATACATCGTCGTTTGACATTTCTAATTTATAAAATTTTCACCTATTTTCTTCTTATGTAAATGAAATACTGATTAGTTAAATTGTTCTTCCTTCTATTTGTTCGAAAAATAATCTCTCCAAATAATACGTATTACCTTTGATAAAATATCAAGGCTTACAAAACCACCTGATAGATATTTCCCATAACCAGATAGTATTGAGATAAATCTATAATTTCGATTTAGACACATTTGATATTTTATTCATTCATTCATTTTTATTCATTTATGGGTTCACCTCTTTTTCACAAGTTTGTTAGAGAAATTCAAAGAATAGGTATAAAAAATATAATAAATATGATAGAGTTTGGATTCTTCCTATAGCTATTGCAAAAACAAAGCATTCACTTATAAATCCATCAAGTGATAAATTCATTACATTCAGACTTGAGTTGGACCAGAGAAATGCCAGTGAAGTCACAAGGTGATAGATTTGCCAATTTAAGGAAACGAGATTATATGAGTAGTTAGTATGATGGTACCGAACAGCAAAAAGATCACTGTTTCGAGTGATTCTTTTTGGGATTCTTTTCTTTTCTCTTTCCTTATTCATTCTTGCAATGTTCGTGTTTTTATAATGATGTGTGATAATATGTGTCATATTGACCTGGGAAAGGTGTTATATATCCATGATTCATATTGTTCATGACGAATGCACTGTTGGTTAACAACTGTGATTGTTTTGGTCCTGCCATGGGATTACCATGAAAAGAAAGAAATCAACATTGTATAATTAATTGTGCCTCAGAGTGGAATTATCTATTTTCTAAATTCACAATAGGTATCTACGGTTACCATCGAATAACTTTCAGGGCTCAGAAACAGATAGAACACAAGCCAAATAACTCCAACATTATGCCGCTACTTTTCAGCGGCACAATTCACTGAATACAGAAAAAACTCAATCTCCCACCTAGGAATTGGATGTTACGACCAAATATTTTTAAACAGCTTTCATTGAAATGATCGTTCTTGTAGAACTAATCACAAAGAACCCATCGCCGTACAAAAGTGGTGGAACTGGGAGCCAATGGATTTTTTCAAATTTCCAATGAGAATATGAGAGCGACGGTATCATTGCTTATGCACGGCGATCAAAATCCAAGAGATGAAGGTGAGAGAGGATTTTGCAAACATACCACCTACTAAATACTTTTCGCGATTTTTCATTAATTCATATCAATAGCTTAGACACACGCCATCTCCGCTGAACATAAAGCTGATATATTTGGAGTATACTTTCATTAACATATATCTGGCTGTTTTCAGGATTGCTAGCCGTGATCTGCAGATATTCGACCTTGAAGTCGTCTCTGCTAGTGCAGCAGGCATTTTTATAGGCGATATAACAATGATCGATCTGATCCCTTTTTGCAGTCACTCGAGACCATTTATCAGAATTTTGAATGATAAATTTCAATAATTTTTGAAAATTGGAAATGGTCAATTCATCTCTTGAAATATTAATTACTCGATGAACCGTTACCGACCTTTCGGATCCCCCCGTAGCACTATTAAAATTGTGGTGGAAACTATAAATCTATTAACCATCACGCATTGCGCATCGCATTCTCCGTCGAAAGCATTATTATTTAGAGCGATATCTGATTGAAAGAGCTCGTAAACCAAACGACGACCCTAGATCAACCGGAATGTTGACGGTGAGTTGCAGAATTTCGTATCTGAAGGTTTGAAATACAGAAATTTGGCTCAGTTCCGAGGTATATACGATTCATAATCATATTATGTGCAGAATATTGACAACCAAATGTGAAAGGAGGTGTGAAATATTGTTTATCCACGACTATTGTATAATTTACCCATTATAAGTCCGTTTGCTCGACCTTAATGATACCCATTATTCACTAGTGAATAATTCGTTCATTATTCACTGCTGTCAAATACTTTCCTGATTTAGCTATAATATTATATTGTTTGGCTACAAATAATTGGTTATGAAAATTGTATCGTGTAAACCAAAAAATATCTTCAATTCAGTTCTTTACCTTCATATAAAAAAAAGAAGGCAAGGACCATCTACTCTGAGCTATCAGCGACTATGAATGTGCGTGTCATATCGAAATAGCTTTTGAATCCAAAGAAATTTGACTTTAACCTGTCAACAGTATTGTATGAAATATTTGTTAGGTTAAATTAATAGTGTTTGATAGTTAAATAAATAGTTGAATATGTATGTATGTAAAAAAATATCTCTGGGTGGCCGTAAACTTCACCGCGTGAATAATAGCCATCATTATAAGCTCATTGAATAATATAATATTACCCACAATCAATCGAAAATGTACTTGCTTCTTTCCTACTTTCAGGTTGGAAAGTCTCACTTAGAAGAAGACGAGGTGGGGAGTAACGTTTCCGACCTCTTCTGAAACTTTCTAACCTCTTCGTCTTTTATTCGAATCGTCATTCAACAGTGAAATATTATCAGTAAAGAATTACTACTTTTCTAAAATTTATTCCGATGACTAGTCATCGGAATAATAGTCAAGATGAGTGAGACTCTGAAGAAGCTAGCCACTCGCGCTAGCGAAACGTCAGGAAGAAATTCCAAAGAACGACTGCCTTCAAACCCGAAAAAAAGTAGTAATACTGAAAACCTCGGCCGCGAAAGCCTCAACCATTTTGTCATTATCAGTAAAAACTACAACAGGGGTAAGATTGAATTACAAATTGAGCAAAATGAGAGCGTTTCATAGGTTTCATGGTACAGAAAAAAAATGCAATTTTCCAAAATTCGAGTAACAATGATGCTGTCTAATAACTGAACTTTCAACAGATTTTCGAACTCTTGAAGCGATATGAGTTTCATTCCGATATTGAAAATCATTAACAATTATTCTTATTCATTTCTTATTTGAAAAACTCTCTCAACTGACCTCGTAACTCTGGTGGTCGTCATAAATCTTTCATGTAAGAGCATTTGTGATTGATATGATTTTTTTGAAAAATGCAAAAACATGGAACGAATGCATCATGTTGATTTATCTTTTCACAAAACACCAACTGAACGTTCGAATGAATATTGGACACGCTCCAATTGCTCCTCTGCAACTAGGCTTTTCTTTGAAAATAAAAAACGTCATTTTACGTATTTTTTGAGTTGTATGGAATTCTACAAAACAAATCCCGTAATTTTAAAAGAGGTGCTTTGTGTCATATGAAGTAGATAATGAATTTTATATATTTTCAGCAGATGAAATAACTTTTCTCTTCGTAGTTTCTTGGGTTTCTAATCTACTTCAATCTGAGAAATGAGTATTAATATCGGAGTCTATACAAGTGTAGAAGAGTAGACTTCTATTTACCCGAACAACTTCTCGTTATAACTAAATTTTGCCTGTACAGTGCTTTCCTTCGATGTCGCCACCCCTTTAATTTTTTGAACGGATCTCCTCATAAAATTGAAAGTTGCTATAATGAAATGGATGCATGAGAACTATATTCTGTACTGAAATTGACACATCTAAATTTCAAGATGGCGACTGGGCGCTATCTGGAAAAAAATTAATGAAAAGGGGGATCTTGTGATACATCTTTCTGAAGCTGCTGACGAATACTTTACAACTATAGAATATGATGTCAATATCTACCACAAAATGGCGGAACATTTAATAATTGCATGAATACATCGACGTTTAATTTCATACTTAGAGGGAAATAAGCTGAGTTCAATTCAGAATATGCTCGAAATGATTGCTTAAACGTCTTGACATAAGAACAGCCTATCCGATATTTCACGTCGAACATTTTCGAACACAGCAAGGTCGATATTTCTACAAATAATTATTATTCTCTTGCCCTATATTCGATATTGAAGCAGGTTCAGTTTCGTATACCTTTTGCTTCAAATTGTCCCATAAAAAAGTCGAAAGCTTTCAATTCTGGCAAGCGGACTGGACATTCCGTAGGACCTCGATGACCAATCCAACGATAGTATTATCGAAATAGTTTCTTACTTGTCTGAAGTAATGTAGTGGTGATCCATCTTGTTGAAATAATAATATCCATATCAATTTCGGTGACTAGAGGATCATCAGTAGTTTCAAGCATATTCAAAATACAGTTCCCATCTTGAATTGTTTCAATTGACCATTTGGGAGAAAGTTTACGTGGTACCTTTCTACTTGTAAAATCGAAACCCTAATGGGAGTATTTGAACAATGATGTTCGTTGTCATAGTGACATTTTTGTCTTTTTTCATGAACAAAAGTAACCTATCAAACTTTATTGAATTATTGAGATTGCCATATGGCAGAGAAAAATGAATATTTTTTGAAATATCGATATTAATGTGTTTGTTTTCAGGTAATTATGAAATCTTATGCCTTTTTGTAGTTGGTGGAGATATTGACTTCACGTTCTAGGGTTGTAGAGTATTCCTCAGGAGCTTCAAAATGATGTTTCACAAGACCTCATTTTTCATTTAATTTTTTTTCCAGGTAGCACCCAGTCGCCATGTTGAAATTTTCATCTGCCAATTTTACTCAGAATATAATAATTAGGCATCAGTTCCATTATCCCAACTTTCAATTTTCTGAGTTGACCCGTTCAAAAAATAAAAGGGAGGGGACATTATAGAAAAGCACTGTAGATAAATGGATAATTACCGTTGAGGTTTCGGAAATTGTCAATAAGAAATATTGGATTTGAAAAGGAATTGGCACGGAAGCGCATTTAGTTTCCGAAACGTTAACGATAACTATTTTTATAGTATATATTAATCAGTTCTTGTTTTTTTTGATAGGTAAAATTCAGTTATACAAAAAATTGCTGATTGAATGGACTTGTTTCATCCAAAAGGAACTGTTTTTCAATCAATACAGCAGCTTGTTGGGGTGGATAGAAGTATACTATTTTACACTTGTATAGAATCTATCATTGATACTTATTTTTTTTTCAGATTGTGGTAGGTTAAAAATCCAAGAAACTATGAAGAAAAGATTCATCTACCACAAAGTAATAACTTTCAAACAGTAATGAAATACCTGTTCAAAATATTCAGCTCATATCAGTCATAAACTCAGCAGCGAGTCACGAAAAACCATAAAATTGGATAGTTTGCGTGATATGACATCATGTGATCATCATTTGGTTTCACACCTTTGTATATCTGTTGGTGGTCGTATCTGATGAATCAATTTATCGTGATTGAAATTTCAACGATTTTATTTGCATACACTCTGCTTCACATAGTTCGAACGTGTATACTAGAAACAGGCTAATGACAGAATGAATGAATTGATCAGAACGATGATAATTCATTACAAATTCCGAAAATTATCAAATAAATAATTATTATAATATTTTTCAAAAACGCTGATAATTGAAGTAAGTCACGCTTCTATTGTGCGTAATATTCAAGTGTATTGAAAACTGTTATAAAAACTAAGTGAGACAAGTGAAAAAAAATGATGGAAAACACCCACGGATCCGATATCACTGTGAATGAATCAGTTGGAAGCCTCAGAGCAGTACGGCACTTAAGACATTAGCAGTCCCTTGCCCGCTCAAATCTATATCTTCTGGGCGCCTCATAGAGTATTTGAGGAAGTGGGAAATGAAAAAAATTCAAAGCTGAAAAAAGCTCTCTTTATCGAGAGTCAATGAAACATCATTCAGTTGGAATAAACAGTATAATAAATCAAACTAACATATGATTAAACAGAAAAGGTAAACTGATTGAATTGAACCGGTCGATGGTTGATGAAAATCCATATTTAACAGTAACTACTGAAGTTCACAAAGTGTTTCGCTACAGAATAACTTCCTCAAGCAGTCTTAGATCCAGTTGTACAAATCAAGTTCATTACCAGTTCAAGTGAACTTGGTTCAGTTGCTGATCTTTAGCCGAACGCATCGTTTTTTGCTAGACAACCACATCTCACTGAAGTATGTCCAACTGGCCCTTCATCGCATCAATCCTGCTATTATGTAAAAAAAAGTTATTTTGTAAACCCAGGAAACTGTAGAATTTTCTATTGAATTGAATTATATTATGAAATGAGCTGTAAGTGATGTGAAAAGATCAAGAATGACATGGAGGGTCAGTTTTACAATATCTGCTCACCTGTTGGAGAGAACTAAACCATGTGTACAGAGATTAACATGCGTTTCCCTATCATTGGTAAGAAATTGTGTCCATTACTACAGTTCACTATGAAGTGATCAGGTGGTTGACCATAAGGACAGCATACTTCGTGAAGTTTGCTCTGAATGTAGTGACGTCTATGTGGATTACTTCGAAAACGATAAATAAAATTGGTTAAAAATCAGAAAAGTATAATTCTCATAGATGCTTACTCTATATTGGTGGCTTCGGAAGGTCTAAGATCTTCTGAAGAAGAAGAATCTTTATAAATATAGGTAATCTTAATATACAAACATTATTGGAGAGTACAAATGATACACATACAAACAACGAATCAAAATGATCAGTTTCATTATATTCAACTCTGTGAATAAATTTTTCTTATACCTACTTCAACTTTTATTTTTTGGATTACATACACATCTAAGTACTTGACATATTCGTGCAAATGTAAAGTAGAAAAAAGTCGGGAAATAGAGATGATTCCTGTTGTTATTGAACAATTCAACATTGGAGCAATCAGATTCTGCAATACTTTACATTTTAGTCGAAGTCGAAGAAAACAAGTTAGTGTAATTTTTGCCTATAGAAGTGATTATTTTCCACAATGCGTATAAACGATGAAAAAGTTGAAGGCTAGAACTGCTTTCACATCATTTTACAGCGATTGAATGCACTAGACCTTTTAACTGAACAAACTGATCATACACTCTAGTCATTTGCTAAGCAAAATTTCGAAAATCATTGAAGTGCAGCACACATTTTAACCGATTAAACTTGGTGCACTCAGGATATAACCCCGAATACCGATATATAGGTACATTCATAAGTCAAAATATTCAAATATAACAAAAAGCATGGGAAAATTTGATTCAGCAAAGTCGTATATACGATTTCTAGATAACTTTTTAAATTTTATTCTAGTCATCATTTTCACACTGACCGCTGACAACGTTCTCAACTCGTGCTCTTCCAAACTAACATTTTTTTATAATGGGCATGGTACAAATCATTGGTAAAATTGAAACTGGAGATTCACGCATTTGAAGCATTTTTCACTGACCAAGTTTGTATCTCCAGGGATCTATATCAACGTCGCCAGCTGAAATAACAGAATTAAGTTAGTTCGTTGAGAACTTCGAAGATGAAAAAAATGTGAACCTTCGGAATTCAAAATTAGTCAGAGAAGGTAATGGCAACATGAGACGTCATATTATGTTCCTATCGTCAAATATCTCTATACAAAACTGGGTTTCACGAGAAAAGGGCAGATATAAAACTTCAAGATTCAATAACTCATAATTATTTCGTCCGATTTTCTTTTCTATTACAAATTTATCTGTAGTATTAATCACTTAAACAAAAAATTTAGTCTGCTGACCCTCATTTCATTTCAAATACAGAGTTGTTAAACTTTTTCATAAAAATTGTGCACTGCTATTTGTTGATGAGTAAAAAATGGTTCATGAAAATTCTAGAATCAATTTTTTTTTATTCATTTGTTGTTGCACATACCATCTCATTTTCCTATAATAGTCACTGTGCAAGATAAAAACCCTGGTGCATTCACTGATATGTTTTTGTTTGGTCTAATAATCTGAGAAATTGGAGTGAGAGTTTACAGTTTACGACGCTAGGTGGTGATATGAATATGCGATTTCTCAAAGCTGCAATTCGATACCGACGGTCTTATTGGCTGAACTCTGACGGAATATTTGATTTACCAATAGAATTATCAGTACTCAAAATTTGCCTAGACAATGCGCCTTAGAGAAAGCTTATCCCTTACAGACTTACAGACAATACAAGCTTGGCACTTCGATTTGATAGTATTTGATATTTGAATGATTTTGGAAGTTCCGATAAACTCAATTCAATATTCCGAATATTCTATTCAATTTTGTTGACTATTTTTCTTACTTCACTTTTTCTGTTGAGTCGGTTTATTCACCTCTAGTAACATTTACTATGAAGCATTTTTACATTGTTCCTGATGTTGATAGTGCAGAATCTGATATACATCTCCATAATAGCTACCGCAGGTGAATTAATATCTTAAGGTTAAAAAATGTAATCTTTTCAATGCATATTTCAAGAATCGAAGGTAGTTCAAAAATCTCAGAACTAAAATTTATAAAAAGTAAGATAAAATAAGAAACAAAATAAGAAAGTTGCATGTACACATTTAAGGCAGAGCGGTTATAAAATGAATAAGTTGAAATAAGGAATATGCAGTAAGATAAAACTTAGTCAACTTTTTTCGTGAATATTTCGATACGTAACTTTGGCTCATAAATAATATTTCTGAATACTTTCATGGGTTGATGCTCATGTTATCAACCACAGTGGCATCAGTGTCTTTAAGAAATAAAAAAGGAAGCCGAGATGGTACAATGTCCGCCTTATAAACAGGCAAAGAGGTTCGGATTGCTACCAAAAATTTGTCAAAATTTGCCAGAACTATAATTCTCCAAGGATTTTTTCCCATTAATTTTCATTCGAATCGTGGTTCTTCCTTATCATAAAGCTGCAGAAACCCTGATACTTGTTCGATAAGCAAGCCATTATCCTTTATTTTGGCGAAACGCTGCTGAGCAATTCTTGGACACACACATTTGAAATAAAAAATATAAACCTATCAATCTGACATTCGAGAATTTTGCTGCCAGGTAGGTGCCAACATATCAATAAGCTGCCAACCTCAAAATTACTTCGATATGATTGATCGGAAAATATTTTTAGTGTCCATTTTTATGAACGGGTAATTGTTATCTCACTTTTCGATTTATTTTATTTCGTTTCTTATTCTACTTCACTAATTTTTCAATTTTTTCGTGCAAGATTTTCAATAAACTACCTTCTGTAATGACAAGGAGGATCAATTCTAACTTTTTTCTAGCAGAAAAAGTTACCTAAAATCAACTGCCAGTTTTTTCTTCCAAGTCATGAACTGAAATGGATATTAGGGTGTAAATTTCCTAAATTCAGCGAAAAAATCGTTATGCTTGGTGAATGCACAGAAATGTTAAAGAAAAGAAATACGGGTTTTAAAAGCATTATTTTAGCTGCAAAGGAGATGGCTGAAGAGTTAGAAATTCAACCTGTGTTCACAGCTACAACAAGAATTAGATTTTTTAAGCGTCAAGCTGGTGAAACTGTTCGCGATGAGCCTATAGCTTCTACAGGAAAAAAAATTGAGGTTGAATTTTTCAACTGTCTTTTGGACACTACATTGATTTCAGTCTATGAAAGATTTGACCAGTTAAATGAGTACCCGGAATCTTGGTCTTTTTTGTACAATATAAAACAGATTCCGAAAAAAGCCGACCTTGTCAAACTCTGTGGTGATCTCCAAATGAAAATAACTGTATGGAATGTATGGATAGCAATAAGGATATTACTGACTATATCTGTAACGGTTACTAGTGGCTACAGGAGTTTTTCTTGAGTTGATAAAAAGCTATCTACGATAGACAGTTTCTCAATCTAGATTGACAAACTTGGCAACTTTGTCAATTGAAAATGAAATTGCTGAAAATCATAGATTAAAGAAAACAGGAGATAGAACATGGTTAACTGCGCACTCTGCCAATTTCCCCTGGGGCCTGTTTCATGAAATTACAAGTCTTGTAGCTACTAGAGAAAGACAATGCAGGTACAGGTAAAAAACGAGTAAAAAACAATTATTTATCATCGTCTTTCTTTGTATTCCTCTTGTAGCTACAAGACTTGTACGTTCTTGAAATAGGCCCCTGGTATTCCCACTCCTAAGGTCCGCCAATCGAATCGTATATCCCCACCAACGTACCGATTTGAAGGATGTGCACGCTTGTCAAAGTTTGTTATTAAGTGTCAATGTCATGTGTTTCGTAAAGTTTTTCGGTAAAAAATGTCACGGTGTGTTGTGAAGCGATGCAGATATTACTTCAGTTCAAATTATAAGAAGGATATGAAATCTGTTCATCTATTCCAGTAAGTCTGTTATGAGTGCGGTATGGTTTTGATGGGAGTGGCCAGGACACCAGGTCACAGTCGAAGTTGACAATAATTTGTTTTCTTCCATACACCAATGAATGAGACCAACGGGATAAATCGCGATGGTAATTCCATATCGTTCGAATATTGCGTTTTGATTTCCACAAGCCATCTCAAATATTGCGATAGATGTGCCTTGTTGGTATATCCCTCTGACGATGTGATCACCATTTGCACAACTGCAGGAAAGATCATGCATAATTATTTGAATGAAAATAATCCTGCATGCAATGTGAAATTCCTTAATATACAAGTATTGTATATGTTGCTGTTTCGTGATTTATTTGAATCACTTCGTGTACATTTCAGGGGACAAACGTTTTCGTCTTCCCATTTCAGTAATTTGATAAAACTTATATATCTTCAATATATATAAATACTAGAGTACACCATCACAATAATCATTCTTTTGATGAATCTAAAAGTGTTAGATCGGTGTTTAATAAACTTGTCTAATGCAAAGGTCAATAGCTTTGGAGTTTCAAGTGTCACTATGAATTATGAAATAAAGTATATAATCCAATTTTGTGTATATTCTTTACTTTCATTCGTAATATTTTTGAATTTGCTGGCAGTAGCATACTAGAGGATTATAACATATAGCTATACAATGCCTAGAAAAATTGTAATGTACCAATGAATCTTCAGTAGATTCGAAAATGAATTTGCAACCTAAGGTGAGTTTTATTTGACTTATATGGAATCCTATTCATTATGAAATTGCACGCCCCTGGTCGTGGGTATAGAACTATTCATTGTGAAAGTGTATGTTCCTGGTTATGGTTATATGAACTATTCAAAGTATATGAAATTTGGGAAAACCATCTTCATTTCAATGCAAATACGACTGGGCAAAATAACTGATATTTTTCCTGAATACTACTCTGTACCGCTCCCCACTCCTAGGCTTCAACTCTGAATATTTGGCAGGCTCAGCGCACATTGATTTGTATATTCATGTTCCATCTCCTGTTTTCTTTAATCTATGCTGAAAATCGAGTTTGATATCCTCATAAAAGAATTTGCTGATAGAAAGGCTCGCAAAGTAAAATTTCATTAGTTTTTATTTAATAAATGGTTATTTCTTCCGATGAATAGTTGTTTCATTATATCCTTTGCTTTTTTCCGAATGGGTTCAAATTACCGTCAGGGGGCGCCGCAGAAATCTTGCCCAGGGCGCTGATGGAGGGTAAAACTGGCCGTGGTTGAAATTTGAAATGCGACATATCGAGAATTTGAGCTTACGATTTTCCAGCTATAAGTCAACGCACCAGGGTTTTTGTACATCTTGTCACTGTGTATCGTGAATCTGTTTCTTTTTCAATTGTTTGGAATTCCTAGGCGAACCGAAGGCACGTCCAGTCCCGCATCATCCATCTCCTGTAGAAGAGCAGTAGTATATAATTTCAACCGCACACCATAAAATATTTGCCATATCCGTTGAGTATAATAAACAAGCAATTAGTTGCATGAACATTATAAATTGATAAAATTGCACTCCGTTTATGCACATTCACGATGAGTTGTCGCCGCGCGGTAGATAAAAGACTTTTATGTGCATATTTGCACCCAGATGCATAGCGATAATGCGCCGCATTTGTATACGGACATAAATAATTCAAACCATTGAGATTGTACAATGTTCGCGACTAAGAAAACTACACTTCGAACATATTTTAATATCATTAAGCTCGTTATGGAATACTACTGGACAATAAACATATAGCAGGCATTGCGTAACTGTTGCTTTTTCTGTATTCGAATCATATTAAGGAGTTTGGATTCAGCTCGAGCCATTGAAGTGAATATGCTTTGTGAAAG
The DNA here is from genome assembly GCA_032362365.1 of Zygogramma bicolorata. Classification (NCBI taxonomy): domain Eukaryota; kingdom Metazoa; phylum Arthropoda; class Insecta; order Coleoptera; family Chrysomelidae; genus Zygogramma; species Zygogramma bicolorata. The sequence goes on along the minus strand of JAVJAQ010000357.1, from coordinate 141,681 downwards.
TAACAATTGTGGTATGGAATTTAATGGGCCAGGTATTGTTGGAGATGCTTTCATGAACTGCCATTATAGCTAGAGCAAGCACATAAAACATTCCATTGCAAGAAGTTTCCTGGTTGAACAATATATTCGTATAATAAAAGAGTTATTTGTGATCCATAGATCTATCGACTGAAGGCCTAGCCTGAATCTACCCCAATGAGACATTTAGAACTCGTATAATTGTCCATTGGTCAGGCCTGTGAAAAAAATATTTCAGACATATCAGAAAACTTAAGGATAACATCCAAATTCTTATGTATTGAATGAATAAATCTTCAAATCTTGAATAGTTCTCGTGAAACTGTGAATCTATTGGTCTACAAACAAACAGTCCGAAATATATTTGTCCGGGTCGTCATTAACTTGTTGGGGGCACTAGGCATGGTAGGACCTTTACAGAGCGCTATGAGAAAAAACAAATAAAATGAACGAGCTAGGTTCTAGATTTGTTTTTATTTCTTCACATTCACATTGAATGAATGGGATAGAATATAATCCACGAAAGTGACTCTTTCAGCGTGCACAGGTAGGTCTTTAAAATTTGTGTTGATTGCACAGGCACCCTTCTAGATTCGAAATGGGTGAAATCAGTAACCACTTTTTTCTTAGTTTTTTGGGTTCTCAACCTACCACAATCTGAAAATATGAGAATTAATATTGGAATCTATATAAGTGTAGAAGGCCAGATTTTTAATCTACACCAAAAAGCTGCTATGTGAATGAAAAAGATACAAGAACTAATAATTAAGTATCAAACACTAATCGTTGTTAACGTTTTAAAATCAAATCTGCTTCCATTTCCAAAACTTCTTCACAAATATTTCTTTTTTGTTAGTTCTTGGAAATCTGTCAAATATTCAATATTTGACATATAATAATGTTTATTTACGACTAACTAGTACATAAGTATTATACTTATGGTTTCTGCACTATAATGCCATATATTATTCCCTTAGGGAATAACGGCGATGGAATAATAGTAATGGTCTTTATTCCCTCTTGTAGTCCTATCACAAAATTTCTCGTATTGAATATCACCATGGAAACGACATATCCGAACTATAAAGTGTCAGTGTCGAACGCGTAGGTAGTGTTTGTGTATTTATATTGAGATGAATGAAATTGAAGAATCATTTATTTGCGATAAATAAATCAGTCGTAAATGAAGTAGAGTATATTACTCGCAATAATGACTATTATTCTCTCGAAATATTACTCTCATCTACTATTATTGGCCCAAGAAACATAAATGTTTATAATAGGGTTCTTATTCTCTAATTAATAGGAACAATGAACGAAATTTCAAAAAATGATTGCATCAAAATAAGAAAAAATATGAAGAAAAAAGTATTGAGAGTATCATTGCAATAAATAGTCCTTCAAGTGTGAATTAAAACAATATTTTTGTGTGATATTTTGTTACGATATTTGAATTTCTCGTGAAATAAGTTCGATCAATTTTAATTAGCGCACCCGGTATAACAAAACTATTTCAATAGCGAACGTGCGAGACGGTCTGCTTTTTGCGGGTCTAGGTAAAAAGTATGTTTCTTTGGGAATCTCGGTTGGCACTGGGAGTCGAAGATCAACTATGAAAATGCGTACCTAGGATAAGATTACTTGGACAATAAGTGGTTTATTTTGATGTAATTTCGTTGTAAACGGATATATGCCCTATTGTCTGGTTTGGTATTGAAGTGGGTGATTAGGTTTTCATGAAAATTATACTTTCAATACCTTCAAATCCAAGTTTGAGGAAATTAAAGTGGTCGTATCCTAGAAAACATCTCCTGTAATGTTAGGGAATCGGCATTAGGAGGTAAGGTTTCCATATTAACACATGAACTTAAAATTCATTTTTTGATATCCTGAAATCACGACCAAAATAATATTGCAGATGTTTTGAAGAGTTGCGGCATAATAAAGTCATTCGCCGGACTTATTACCGATTACCTAAGGAACAAAATCGCTTGTTTTGGATGGGCTCATACTTCCATATACCTTATTGACAGAGAACATAAGGACGTTTCACGATTTTCTCCTCGCCAGTGGGATTTCGGTTGCAATCAAGATAAGTACATGCACGATTTATTTCTTCCATGCGAATTTCGTTTCAAACTATCGCATAGAAATGGTACCGAAAGCAATGAGGAGAGACTTTCACCTATTAAGCGTATTTTCATCAGTTTATTTCTACACAAACGGGGTTCAGTTATTATATCTATGCCTAGTCTAGTGCTGGAAACATTTTATTATATATATATTGTTGAATGTTAATATTATATTGGTTGATCGAGAGCGTTGAGAGAAGTTCTGTTGTTTTAACATCCTTCAGCGGTTCTCAGACTCTTGCAAGAGCGTTCTTTCGGGATCCCACCGCGTATTATCTGAGTGTTATTTTTTTTATTCTTCATGTTTGTTCTCAAATATTCGTAATATATATCATATCGATTATTGATTAGAGCTGTATTTTGAATCTGTTGTTGTTTAGTGATTTCCCCTCAGATTAGAGCTAGCTGGTTTTTAAGAAATTACTTGGCGCCCTTTAACTTTTGGCTATAAATATACAAATACTTTTTTTGAGCACCCACGACCCTTGAAGAATTTTACGAGCAAGCACATTACTTGCCGAACTTAACCTCAGCATTTATGTGATCTTCTTGTAAATTTAAATACACCCAAGAAGAACGCGTTATAATTTCCCGAATTGTTGGGTATATTATTGAATGTTAAAATTCCATCATTCAAAATTGTTTTTTTCACAGAAATTGTCTTTATTTCGTGAGTGATGAGAATATTGTCTTTCAATTCTTCAGTAGAATAGAATGGCACTGAAATAATGACAAACGAACGCAATCTGCGTTTATCATGCTATTTGAGAATACTTTCATCTCAACCAGTTTTCTTGACATAAGTCAGACATGGCTTGAAAGACCAAATCATATTGAAACTTTTTCTAGAGATCAATTACCCTAACACCAAACTAATATTTTTGCACTCGACGCGCGTTTCGCTAACAAGTTTAGTATTGTCAGAAGTTGGAAATTGATAAGTAATTTATTTCTCCATTTAACGTCGGCCAATTTCCGGTACCAAGGCCAATCACCGACGCCGGTGAGCAAGCACACTTTCCCCAACTAGGAATTTTGGCGAACCCTCTGGTATTCCAACCAGAGGTAGGGATCTTTTACGAGACCAACATCCATGGACTCCGGCATAACGGCATATCCTCAATATATCTTGTGCTCATTGATATATTGCCTGCGAGCTATGATATGCCATTTTGCTGCAGGTATATGGGCTTTCGAGACGGTATTTTCCCGCAAGAGGTCAACCATCCAAGTACTAACCGCTCTCGGCACTGCTCAACTGTCAGTCAACCTGAAAAGCTGAGCCGTGTCCAGGAAACGTGTTCTGTTGATGTTTTTTCATGCAGCTCTATGGAGTTGAATCTGACAAATTGAACACACTATTCTCCCATACTTGGGGTGGTAGATTAAAATATATTAGAAAGACCATTTCAATGGGACAAAATATTTGTTGTATATTGTTTGATATTTACGAAATCCTTCTGTGAGTCTATTGTAGTATTTAGTGATTAATGATTTTATTGAATGTGATGTGAATTTTTTAGTATTAGGCATTTTTTTTTAAATTTTTGTGTGCACGTACATGTGTGTATATATATTTATATATATATATATATACAAATACATATATATATATATATATATATATATATATATATATATATATATATATATATATATATATATATATACATATACATAAATATATATATATATATATATATATATCTACGTGTAACGGTCAGTTTGACCACCTCGGCGTATAAATTTATACACCTTTATACGTATAAAATTATACGCTCGTATACCGATTGATGTCTTCGGCGCCTCACTGGAGAGTATATATTTATACTACATGTCTCGTTTGTTCGCTTTGGCGCCTCAGTTGAGTGTATATATTTATACTTTTTTATACCTTTTTTATATAATGTGTCCTTTGGCGCCTTACGACGATTACTAAATATGAGATAATCGGCTATCGATTTGAACGATTATTTTTTGAAAAGTAGCAGCAACTTTGATATTTTAAATAGGACACCCTATATATTATTGCATTTCTCGCTTTGTTATTGCTTTCCGATTATTTTTGTATGATACTTCCCTTAGCTTTAATCAAATGCTTATTACTGCGGTATTTGGATTCAAAGACAGCTTAAATTTTGGATGTAGTTTGACAATGCCCTGTGTATTAGTTGTGTCTTAGGAAATTATTTCTCCATTCTACAGGGTCTTTCAAGATTTGTGATTTTACCGATATATACGAAAGTGGTGAAAAGTGCATTTTTTCAAATGGAACATCCTGTTTATTATCGAAAATACTGAAAGACAATTGAAGTTCCTTTCAAATGATGTATCATGTTCCTATACCTAAATAGTCAGGTTTCCGAAATAAATGCAAGTTTCTATAAAAATTGGATTATTTTGACATATTTTGTATTAGGTAGTTATGAAATGTCATGGAACATGTCATTATGAAAATCGACAATTAATGCATCAATAATAAAACGTTTGCGCGTCATCAACGTGAATTTGATTAGAAAAGAATCAATATAGAAAGCAATAATAATTCTAATGAAGTTTGATTAGAAAAGAATCAAAATGGAAAGCAATAACAATTCAAATGAAGTTTTGATGAAATTGATTATTCTTCATGGCCAATGTGATCAAATTATAGCAAGAACATGCAAATTGTTCTGTAGTATATTGAAGTGTGTGACTATCATTTTCAATTCCTATAACTAATTAAAATAGGTCATATTTCCCAATTGAAATGATCTAGTGTGCCGTGACCAGAAAAGAGCAAAACAAACTTTAAGTTTGACAGGCAGTGATTTTCATAGTGTTTCTGTCAGAAGAAAGTATTAAAAATAAAAAATACTCAAGTGAAAAAAGAGATATTTGAATAAAAGTTGGTCTCATTTCGGTAGCAAAACAAATACAAAATAAACAATATTTGATAAAAGGTAGCGATAGGTATACGACATGTTTAGTAAAAGTTATTTGTATTTATCAGTAGAATTCAGATACGGAACAAAATACTGGGTGTTCGCCATTCGAAATTAGGAAGTCGATATTAGTTACAAGCAGATGTGGCAACACTGTAACGGTGAAAATATTTTCAAGAGGTAGATCGCAATCACTTATCGTGGAATACAAGATTTCAAGAATTTATGTCCCACATCTCCAAAAACTTCTAATAGGCCATCGAGTTTGTAATAACCTGTATATTAATCATTCTTTGTACAGTCACTTCGTCATCTTCATAAACTTCAATTTTCTACAGAACATTTTGCATGTTCTTGCTATAATTTGATCACATTGACCATGAAGAATAAACAATTTCCATTTTGATTCTTTTCTAATCAAATTTACGTTATTGAACGCGCAAACCTTTTATTATTGATGCATTAATTGTCGATTTTCATAATGACATGTTCCATGACATTTCATAGCTACCTTATACAAAATATGTCAAAATAATCGTATTTTTATAGAAACTTGCATTTATATCGGAAACCTGACTATTTAGGTATAGGAACATGATACATCATTTGAAAGGAACTTCAATTGTCTTTCAGGATTTTCGATAATATACAGGATATTCCATTTGAAAAAATGCACTTTTCACCACTTTCGTATGTATCGGTAAAATCAAAAATTTTGAAAGACCCTGTAGAATGGAGAAAGAATTTCCTTAGACACAACTAATACACAGGGCATTGTCAAACTACATCCAAAATTTAAGCTGTCTTTGAATCCAAATACCGCAGTAATAAGCATTTGATTAAAGCTAAGGGAAGTATCATACAAAAATAATCGGAAAGCTATAACAAAGCGAGAAATGCAATAATATATAGGGTGTCCTATTTAAAATATCAAAGTTGCTGCTACTTTTCAATATAAGCGGCAACGTCGCAGCGCTGAAAATATTTTAGATCGATAGAACAGAACTAATTATCCAAGAAATCAAATTTTCAAAATTATCCTATGTCCCATTTTCCAGAAATGTCTAATAGGCCATCGAGTTTGGAACACCCTGTATGTGCAGCATTTAGAAATGAAAACTAGATTGTACCTATATTGAAAAACATAAGAGGAAGTTTTATTTTCATGGCGGAAATTAATTGCAACATTCATCGTTTAATTTCTACATAGGGTGATATAAAGGACGAGCTGCTGAAATATAATAAAACCATTAAACGAACTTGAGTGTAAAGTTCAGTCGCAATTATATAAGGCGCTTTGTACGCAAATATCCTTTCCCACCCAAAAAATGATAAAAAGTTCAAGATGAAAGGGATTACATAACAGAATGAAAGTTATTCCCAGAAACATATAATTCATATGCGTCCGAAGTTTTTTCTATTTCTTAACAAAATGTGGGTGGATAGATGCAGGGTGAAGTTAGGAGTAGAAAATAACCCCTTATTATTATAAATTGCGAGATAGAATAGAGTACGTGAACTCCTGCTACTGAGTGATACACTCCTGCTACTGAGTGATACCTAAGGACTGAGCTCTCTATATAGTTCCGATTCAACTTCATAGGTACGTTCGTTCAATCGAGCAAAATTTGCTAAGATATCTGAAATCCCTTGTGTGTACTGAACACTCATTCAATTTTTGCTATATTTTTCTAGTTAATGAAATAACCGATGAATGAATAAGATTATCCACTACTTTTGCAGAGGGGGGTCATATTTGCTAACATGTGCTCTGAAGGCCCGAAGCAGATGGCGCTAAATAGAATGGAGGTATTGGGTATTTTCTCAGCGGTCATTTGGCTGAATTCAAATGAAAGTGATTGACTTTGTATTTCCCAATATTTTGCATGCTCGGATGGTTCAACCACAGAAGTCGCTGCACTTATCGCATCAAAAACGATTCATGCAATTCGAAAAACTGTACTCACAACTTTTTTATTCATTTCTTTATATTTTTTGACAAATATTTCATATTCGATATATGAATTTTCTTGTCACAACATTATTTCATTCATTTCTCTACTTACATTTTTTGACTAGTATTTCATATTCAATATCTCAATTTATTTGACCAAATAAATCCATTTCACCCATTCGTTTGGATTTGATTACCTTGTGTGCTCTAGATTGAACTTTATCCCCTAGCGAGCCATAGAGTAAACTATACCCGCACGGGCATGAACTACACTAAGCTATGAAATCATGATATAAATTATCCACAGCAACGACAAAAAAATCCGTAAGTGTTTCTGAATCGTATAAATGACTATAAAAATGCGTCAAGTGGGAAACATGGAAAAGCGGTTTTGATTAGTACCTCTATATCAAGCAATCTCGAACTGATTTCTCCTTGAAATCGTGTCTGGTTGGGATATTTTGATCTACTCTGCTCAAAGTAATTTTGTTGGAGCAAATATTTTTGACCAATTGAAGGAATCAGCTAATTATTTGATAGATCGAGATCAACAGTGAGTGCATGAAATAGCAGGAAATTTTGGAGATCTAACACAAAATTGTCATTTCGTATTTTTCTGTTGCACTGTATGCAAAATAAAACTGCTTTTGTTGAAACACAAATTCACATTTTTGAACATAATGGTCCCACTACTTATAACGTTTTCTACCGAAAAATTCTCTGATTCATAATTAGAGAATATTACTGAAGTGAGGATATTGAACAATAGCAAAGGTGAAAAGATTTCTGGATATAATCATTGGATATGATGAGGAGTGAGTGATATTTTAATCAAGATCTATTTTATGGATATTCAACCATTTTGTAATAGTGTCAAAGTTACTTCAGAGTCCTATGGAATATACATATATGAAACTACTCAAGTGAACAAATTTACCTGTGAAGTTCGATCTGAATATAAGGCACCTAGTCGTAGATATTCTACAGTTGTACGACAATGTTTTTGCAAGTTCTGCACAGGGACTCTGATAAATAGAAACGTATATTAGAATCGAAATGTGACGTCAAATTCGACATCTCGGTCCTATACTTAGATTGCTGAGATTTCGAATTTGGCGTCAATTTGACATTTCGATTCTAATATAAGTTTCTATTCATCAGAGTCCCCGTGCTGGCCTGATAGACGTGATTTAGTGAAACAAAAATATTTTTCTCTTCTCGGAAGATTTTTATTTTTGGAAATGATGAAACTAGATTCTAGATCCAGGAATGCTTCCAAAGAGCTATAGAGAGTCGCCAATCTGGGGGGTGGAAATTGATAGATAGTGTTTTTTGTCAGTCTCATCAACTGTAGACAATAAATGAAGGCAGGTACAGAATCTGGACTTCTTTTCAGTGAAACTGAAAGAGGTCAAGATCTGTCCTCAATGATTGATCAGATATAACAAATACCAAGTTGTCAGATCCTTGAAGCGAACATCAATGAGCTTCTTTCTCAGGAATGAAGAGAGGGAATAATATACCATGTCCCGATTTCATCGGAGAAAAACAGACTCTATAATCAACCACAGTTGAACCCGCAAATTTTTAGCAGGACCATAACATGATAATTTTGTATTCTCCAATTCATTTGGCACTTCGAATTCGTCTATTGCTTAGGCTGAAATCAATTGTGTATCCCCCCCAGATTGATAGTAAGATTGCAGACCATCATCATAATTACTGTTTGAAAGTCATTATTTTGTGGTGGATGAATTCTTTTTTGTCCGTTTTTTCGGTTCTTAACCTACCACAAACTGAAAAAATTTGAATTAATTTTGAAATCTATACAAGTGTAGAATGGAAAATTTCTAATGTACCCCGAAAAGTTTCTGCGTAAACTAAATTACATTTCCTTCTGAATGGACCACGTATTAAACAAACTTACCTGTGAAGTTTGATCTGAATTGTATAAGGCGCCTACTTACACAGTTGTATGACAATGTTTATTGCGCGTTCTAGCCTGATAGACGAACAAAAACAAAAAAATATTTTTATCTTCTCGGAAGATTTTTATTTTTGGAAATGATGAAATATTTCAACAGATAACTAGATTCTAGATCCTGGAATGATTCCAAATCTCTCGAAAAGCAATTTGGGCAGTACCAAAGAACTATAGAGAGTCGCCAATCTGGAGTGTGTGGAGTGATATCTGGTATTTTTTGTTAGTCTCGTCAACTGTAGACAATAAATGAAGGCAGGTTTAAAATCTAGACTTCTTTTCAGTAAAACTGAAAAAAGTCAAGATATGTCCTGCTATTACTCAGAAACTTCTCGTGTGACTCCAATTTGCCTATCAAAAAAATTCAAGAAGTAATGATTATCAAAATACTCATCGTTGTCAACTTTCTTAATCGAATCTGCTTACATTTTCAGAACTTCTTCGTAGATATTTCTCTTTTAGGTAAATATTTGACATATGACTTTTTCTTTCATGAGGGGAATTCCAGGTGAATCAACTTGAACTTGAATCAACTGTTGAGATGTATCCTCGGACAGCACGATAAAAGCAGATTCCTTCAATTTTTGTGTCCTGCTAGGCGGCTGTCCCACAGAAACCACTATCATCCACGACAACCCACCTCCAACTAGTACTGTCGATGAAAATAACGGCTGGCAGTCTCACAGCCATCACCCACAATCATCAATTTATTTTAAATATGAGTTCTAGGTCTATTAATATCCCTGTATCTGAGGAGGACCATGTTTCATTCATTGTTTTTTTATTAATTTCTGCACAAGAGTCAACGAAACACTAACAGAAAACAGAGATGATAATTGAAAATATAATTTGCGTAAACGACAATTGTCAGCTGATTAAAGTTCTGAGTCACATGCGCTGGTCCACTAGTTGCCACCAAATGGAAATTATAAACCTTTGGTTACCGACCGGTTATCGACTGTGGTAACTGGTGGTTTCTGTGAGACAGTTCAAAGTTAATGCATATGCTGGAAGTATGGTGAGTGGCTACTGGTGATCACCAGTGGTTCTGTGGAAGTACCGCCCTATTGCCTTCCTATGCATCATCAGTAGAATGGAATGACAGTCAAATGATAGCAAGGGAAAGCAATAGCAGGATACGAAGGTTGAAGAAATCTGCTTTCATCATGGCATACGAGGATACTTGCATCTCAACGTTTTAAGGCGCACCTGTCTTCCGAAAACGAACCTTAAAGAGAAATATTTTTGAATAAGTTTTGAAAACGAAAGCAGCTTTGATTTCCAAACGTTGACGAAGATAAGTATTTTTATAATCGTAGTTCATGCATTTTTAACTAGGCAAATGTGAGTTATACAAGAAGTTGCTGACTTATAGAACGTGTTCCATTCAGAAGGAACTGTTTTTTAATTAACGCAACAAATTTTCAGGGTGGATTGTCTTCAAATATCTTCCCAAGGTGCTTGAAAAGAACAGGAAATCTTCAAATAGCTACTGAGATATCAAATGGCTAATTAGAGTTTGAAATATAATCGATCGTTCAAACGAACTTCTCTAAGGAGTTCAAATGCAATTATATAAGGCCCCTCATCCATAAATATGACTTACCACCCAAGAAACTATAAATTTTTCAGAAAAAATAATTGTATAAAAGAATAGAAGTTATTATTACAAACATATATTTCAGATATCCATAGCTATGGATATATAGCCCCAGCCCCTGGTCCGGTCCTTTTTTCACTTTCACAAAATGTTCGTGTACTTGACCACCTAGAGTGATATCTACGTATGAGGCACCTCAAATATTGCGATTGAACGTTGCAGGTAAGTCCATTCCATCGATTAAGAGAAATGAGTGGAAAACAACCATACTCACACAAATGATTCAAAATGAAATGAAGACTAAGACTGAAAAGGGAAAGTATGAATTGGCCCTTAGTTTTATCATTTGTCTAGAATAAATGTATGTATATGTATGTACAATGTTGGTAGAACTAGAACTTTTGTCAACTCTAGCAACCCTTATTAATTAATCAGTTTCGCCATCTTCCTGAGAACTCCTATACTAAAATCACTAAAAACCTTCAGCATGATATGATATACATTGGTTTATAATTTCAGCAAATTACTTCAATATTTCAATTATCTCTGAATGACTCTGTCAACCACATTTGAAAAAATCACAAAATACGATTAATATAAACAAGAAGCAACCTATGACGGGACATGAAATGAAATGACATATGCACCACGCATCACGGAACAAGAAAGAAAACAAGGATTGCGATATTGTGATTTTTATTTATTTATTACAGATTCGGGATACAAACAGGTTTACACCCAAACAAGTACCCACTAAGAAACAGATTAATTACAATGTAAAGCAATGATTTTAAACATATACATAGTATCAAAGGAAGCCATCAATTAAATATCTTTCTTATCGTGGTTTTATAATTTTGCAAAGATATAGAAAATACATCGAGATCAGAGCAGTATTTGTTAAACGAGTCTGTAATTCTAACCAAAGGTGAGTTTTTGCGTAGATTCAAATTTGGAGTTGAAGCAGCAAGTAGCCGTTTCTGGCTTGTATTTCTCTGAGGTACATGAAAAACCATCATTGACAGCAACTCAGATGAGTCTGAAATGATTCTCCGTTGCTCTAATAGATGGATATTATAGACTTTTCGAATTGCGGTGATACCCTCTGTCACATATATTTTAGTTGTACGATAATGGAGATATCTGACGAATCTATTTTGGAGTCTTTCCGAACGTAACTGGTATGTTGTATATTGTGGATTCCATATTATGCCAGCAAAATTCAATTTTCTCTACACGAATGCATAGTAGATAGGTTTGATGGCAGCTTCATTATTGAAATCTTTGCAGATTCTACTGAAGAATCCCAGTGATTTGCTGCTTTTATTTATGACATATTCGACATGAGTGTTGAAACTCATCTTTGTGTCGAAGTAAACTCCAAGATCTTTAATATATGCGACTCGGTTGACTGTTGTATCGTTTAAAAAATACTGGAACAGTATTGGCGATTGATTTTTGTAGAAAGATATACACGCACATTCGTCTATGTTCAATTTGAGCTTATTCTTATTGCAGTAATGAGTAAACCTATTTAGATCTTCCTGTACTTTCAAACAGTCTCGTAACGTTGAAATTCTCTTATATATTTTCAGGTCGTCCGCATATAGTAAAATATTTGAATGTAAAAAAGAAGTTTTCAGATCGTTGATAAAAACTAAAAACAACAGTGGACCCAGGTGCGATCCATGTGGTACTCCCGATGTAACCACAATCGGTGCTGACCTGAATCCATTGATGCTCACAAGTTGATTACGGTTGAATACGTAAGAGGACATCAACCTAAGGAGGTTACCCTGGATACCGACCTCAGCAAGTTTTGCCATAAGTGCATTATGGTCAACCTTGTCGAAGGCCTTGCTGAAATCAGTATAAAGCGAGTCGACCTGTTCGCGGTTGTCCAGTGCTCTCATTATATGATCAGTGTAAAAAATAAGGTTTGTTTCTATGGCGCGTTCAGAGAAAAAACCGTGTTGGCATTCAATGATTGATGACTTCAAACAAAAAGAACAGTCTATCGTAAATTATGCTTTCGAATATTTTGCTGAAAATTGATAGTTTGCTTATGCCTCGATAATTGTTCACCACACTTCTGTTGCCGGAGTTTTTATAGATTGGAATGAGGAGAGCAGTTTCCCAAGCCTCTGGGAAAAAACCAGCTTCCTTAATCTTGGATATTTCGTTCTCAAAGTCAGTGATTTTGTTGCTGCAGAAGTTGACTGACTGGAGAAGCATAGCTTGTTGGTCTCGAATTTGTCTCAGCTCTTCCCGAATCTCATCAAGAGCGTTCATCGCTGAGTCACTAGGAAATGTATCTGTCGCTGGCCGCTGTGTCCCCGTTCCAACCGATGCTCCGGGCCGGTCTCGGCAATCTAGGCGCGTCCATGAAACGCCTTGGGTACGGAGACTATCTAGCTGAGTGCCCACGATATTGATACACTGACCGTGATAGTACCGAGCATAAACGACAAAATCATAAAACATGACATTATACAGGCCATACTATTACAAAAACCAGAAACTGACAAGTGACAACTAACCCTTCTTAAAGTTCACTCTTCAAGAAGACAAGAAGTGTTCAGGAGCTGAAAGGAGTCAAAATCCTCATACACATAAAATCTCGGAGTCTGCGCATCGCGCAAAATCCTCACCAACGTCCCATTACTGCACGATTACTGCGCAGCGTTGAAAATCCTCACAAATGCAGTAATTACTCACAGAACGGCAGCACTGTCTGAAAATGTATTATTCGAGCTGAGTCAAGAGTAAGAGAAGAGTAAGAAACAATGAAAGAAAATACATGACTTGGAAACGAAATCACCAGTGCCATCTACCCGTAATATCCATTCTTTCTTCAAATGTAAATTAATAAATTGGAATATCAACGTTGTAGATGGCGTAACTAAATCGCTTAAAATATTTTTTGTCGCTCAGCTCAGTCGATCCTCAGTGGGTGTCTACAAAATGTGGCCCTGGTAAAGATGGAAATTATGATGTTTTTTTATAGGGATATCCAATATCAGCTTTAAGGATAGTACAATATACTTGTTCGAATAATTACTCTTTTGTTGCAATTCGCACATTTTCAAGTTACGCGAGTTATCTGATGTCATTTGTGTTATGAGTTCATCACTTCATCACTCAGTCAGCTATTCTAGGCTTATTGTTAATTTAAAGACCAAGAAAAATTCTGTTATCAGTATTGTTTATGGAATGTCCACCATATCACATTGCATGTTTCAAATATAATTTGTGATACTATAGATAGTGTAGATTTACCTATAAGCTATGCATAGGGCATTGTCGTCATTGTATATCTCTTGAACCTAACTACAATATAGGAACGCATATCGGTTCTGTAGTATCAAATAATTATATCATTCTCAGTCTCACCATTGTCAACCATTCGTCAAATAGTTAGTAAGTCACTCGAAAATAATCAAAATGGTAGTAATAAACGTGATCTATGATATTGTATACTAAACGCCATCGATTTTTTTCGAAGTCCTTCTGCAATAACTGAAATATTCATGAGGATCATATATTCTCATTTCTCTGATCAAATTACGATGGTCCCCGTGAATACCACAATGTCAAAAAATGGGTATATGTCCATGGACGCAGCCCATAAACCAACCATTTCAAACCTTTTTCACTTTTTCGATATACTCCACAGTTTCAAGAGACGATATAATTGAAAGAGTTGAGCCAGATTGTTCCAGACATCCATATTCACATCAGAAAGTTGTATTGAAACAAAGTAAATAAAAGAAATATTATGACATTCGGACTATTGACATATGACTTTTAAATAAGAAAGTTCAAATATTTCAAGATTTTTTTCAAACATCGAACAAGCATCTCTCCGCCTTTATGAGGCCTCGTACCTTCGGTGGTATACTCATTCATCTACCTACATATAGAAGGACAGAAAAGAGACATCATAAACGAGGCAATGATTTGTTAGGGAAAACTAACTCATGCTTCACAAGGCATCCAGCAGCATTTAGAAATGGAAACTGGCATGTCTCTTGTCAATTTTCTTTTTGACAGAAATATTTGAGCAGGATTCGTATTAGACTTGAAACCCAATCGAGCGAGCAGGGCAATCAGTGCATTATCCGGGCTCCTAATGCCATTAAAAAGAATAGAAGAGAATTCGTCCCGAGTTCTGAAAGAAATGCGATAAGGTTATTGAGAGCTCACAGGGATCGTTTCGGGCGTCAACTCGAACGCAGCTATAAACTTGTGCAACATGTAAGGAATAGAGTTAGTATTACCCCAAGATAATGATAAACATTTATTACAGTTCAATGGTTTGACTAAGGGTGAAATTCATCGTTTAACTTCCTAATTCAGGATGCTTTGAACAAATAACAGAATGTCGACGCATGCGAGGAACAGTGGCTGTGCTTCCGGAGGATAGCTATGCCTCCGGTATATGAACTAAAACAATTTTTTTTTGTTTTTTTGCATCAAACTAGGTCATCCAGTACAGAACGACTGCACTAAATTTAGTGAAATTTTTAGACGAGCAGCTTCATATAATTACGATTGAACTTCTCGGGTAAGTTCGATCAATCGAATAATTACTATCTCACAACCACAGATCACAGAAACAAGTTTAGATAGGCAACGGCATATTATTAAGGTAAGAATCCGTGCATAGGTCCTTTGTAAGGTTTTTAGTAATTTTAGTATAGGAGTTCCCAGGAAGATGGCGAAACTGATTAATTAATTAAGGTTGGTAGAGTTGACAAAAGTTCTAGTTCTACCAACCTTGTACACAGATATACATATATTTATCCTAGACAAATGATAAAACTAAGGGCCAATTTATACTTCCCCTTTTGAGTCTTAGTCTTTATTTCTTTTTGAAACATTTGTGTGAGTGTGGTTGTTTTTCACTCATTTTTCTTGATCGATGGAATGGACTCACCTGCAACGTTCACTTGCAATATTTGAGGTGCCTCATACGTAGATATCACTCTAGGTGGTCAAGTACACGAACATTTTGTAAAAGTGAAAAAAGGACCGGACCAGGGGCTGGGGCTATATATCCATAGCTATGGATATCTGAAATATATGTTTGTAATAATAACTTCTATTCTTTTATACAATTATATTTTCTGAAAAATTTATAGTTTCTTGGGTGGTAAGTCATATTTACGGATGAGGGGCCTCATATAATTGCATTTGAACTTTTTAGAAAAGTTCATTTGAACGATCGATTATATTATTAATTAGCCATTTGATATCTCAGTAGCTATTTGAAGATTTCCGGTTCTTTTCATGCACCTTGGGAAGATATTTGAAGACAATTCTTTCCCGGAACCACCTATGTTTCCATAGTTTTTTTAAGTTTTTATCCTACCAGAATCTGGGAAATTATAAATTAATATTAGAAAATATACAATTGTAGAAGGGTAAATTTTTAATCCACCCTAAAAATTTGTTGCGTTAATTAAAAAACAGTTCCTTCTGAATGGAACACGTTCTATAAGTCAGCAACTTCTTGTGTAACTCACATTTGCCTATAAAAATGCATGAACTACGATTATAAAAATACTTATCGTTGTCAACGTTTGGAAATCAAAGCTGCTTTCGTTTTCAAAACTTATTCAAAAATATTTCTCTTTAAGGTTCGTTTTCGGAAGACAGGTGCGCCTTAAAACGTTGAGATGGAAGTATCCTCGTATGCCATGATGAAAGCAGATTTCTTCAACCTTCGTGTCTTGCTATTGCTATCCCTTGCCATCATATGAGTGTCATTCCATTCTACTGATGATGCATGGGAAAGCAATAGGGCGGTAGTTCCACAGAACCACTGGTGATCACCAGTAGCCACCCACCATACTTCCAGCATATGCATTAACTTTGAACTGTCTCACAGAAACCACCAGTTACCACAGTCGATCACCGGTCGGCAACTACCGGTTTATAATTTCCATTTGGTGGCAACTAGTGGACCAGTGCATGTGACTTAGAACTTTAATCAGCTGACAATTGTCGTTTACGCAAATTATATTTTCAATGGGGGAGATGACCCATAGCTTTTAGTAGGTGGCAGCACGACTGCATGTGCCTTTGCTGTGCCTTTGCTGTGATTTTGCTGGTTATGTTTTATCTTTATTTTAATGAATATTCTCAAAAGATACTTAAGAATCATAAGGATGTTTTCTCCAACCGATAGATATGGATGTTTGTCTGTACCAGAATTGAAAAGTTTGTTGAGGGAACGTGGTGGATCCCTCAAAGGAAAAAAAAAGATCTGAGTGAAAGGTAAAAAATTCAAACTGATTACAGAGGTGTTTCGTTAAAAATCATCATAATAACCATCTACTAGCCCTAATACGTTCTTTTGTAAGTGACTGGAGCATAATCTAGAATGTTCAGAAGCCATTTTTACATCCGAATGCACTACATAAGACCATTTTATGTCGAATTCAAATCTTTATATTCTCAATTATTGCAAAGAATGGACGTTAAATTTTTTGAATTGTTGCCATTTCACTTGAGAGGCTGTCAAAGGTACATGCAGTGGTGGCGCTCCTAGTGGTAGAGTTTTGCAGCCGTCATCCCCATTATCATCTCTGTTTTCTGTTAGTGTTTTGTTGACTCTTGTGCAGAAATTAATCAAAAAACAATGAATGAAACATGGACCCCCTCAGATACAAGGAAATTAATAGACCCAGAACTCATATTGAAAATTATTTGATGACAGTGGGTGATGGCTGTGAGACTGCCAGCCGTTATTTTCATCGATAGTACTAGTTGGAGGTGGGTGGTCGTGGATGAAAAGTGGTTTCTGTGGGACTGCTGCCTAGCAGGACACGAAAATTGAAGGAATCTGCTTTTATCGTGCTTTCCGAGGATACATCTCAACAGTTGATTCAAGTTACACCTGGAATTCCCTTCATGACAGAAAAATTTATATGTCAAATATCTACCTAAAAGAGAAATATCTACGAAGAAGTTCTGAAAATGTAAGCAGATTCGATTAAGAACGTTGACAACGATAAGTATTTTGATAATCATTACTTCTTGAATTTTTTTGATAGGCAAATTTGAGTCACACGAGGAGTTTTTGAGTAATAGCACGTAATTGGTATTTGTTATATCTGAGCTATCATATCTTGATCTCTTTCAGTTTTACTGAAAAGAAGTCTAGATTTTATACCTGCCTTCATATATTGTCCACAGTTGATGAGACTGACAAAAATCACCAGATATCATTTCACACACTCCAGATTGGCGACTCTCTATAGTTCTTTGGTACTGCCCAAATCGCTTTTCGAGAGATTTGGATTCATTCCCGGATCTAGAATCTAGTTATCTGTTGAAATATTTCATCAGTCCCAAAAATGAAAATCTTCCGAGAAGAGAAAAATATTTCTTGTTTCCCCTAATCACGTCTATCAGGCTAGAACGCGCAATAAACATTGTCGTACAACTGTGTAAGTAGGCGCCTTATATAATTCAGATCGAACTTCACAGGTAAGTTTGTTTAATACGTGGTCCATTCAGAAGGAAATGTAATTTAGTTTACGCAGAAACTTTTCGGGGTACATTAGAAATTTTCCATTCTACACTTGTATAGATTTCAATATTAATTCAAATTTTTTCAGTTTGTGGTAGGTTAAGAACCGAAAAACTGACAAAAAAGAATTCATCCACCACAAAATAATGACTTTCAAACAGTAATTATGATGATGGTCTGCAATCTTACTATCAATCTGGGGGGATACACAATTGATTTCAGCCTAAGCAATAGACGAATTCGAAGTGCCAAATGAATTGGAGAATGTAATATTGTCAATATATATAAATGAATTAACTTGCAGAACTAGAAGTATTTCGTAAGATTTATTACTTTTCAATCTGACAAATGTAAATTGACAACTAACAACTTTGTTTTTCATAGTTCAGTAACTTATAATAATAATTGAATTATTACAGTCTATCATGAGACAGAGAATACAAAATTATCATGTTATGGTCCTGCCAAAAATTTGCGGGTTCAACTGTGGTTGATTATAGAGTCTGTTTTTCTCCGATGAAATCAGGACATGGTATGGTTTTCTCTCTCTTCAGTTCTGGGAAAGAAGCTCATTGTTGTTTTCTTTAAGGATCTGACAACTTGGTATTTGTTATATCTGAGCTATCATTGAGGACAGATCTTGACATCTTTCAGTTTTTCTGAAAAGAAGTCTAGATTCTGTACCTGCCTTCATTTATTGTCTACAGTTGATGAGACTGACAAAAAAATACCATCTATCATTTTCCACCCTCCAGATTGGCGACTCTCTATAGCTCTTTGGAAGCATTCCTGGATCTAAAATCTAGTTTCATCATTTCCAAAAATTAAAATCTTCCGAGAAGAGAAAAA
Organism: Zygogramma bicolorata; assembly: GCA_032362365.1. Classification (NCBI taxonomy): domain Eukaryota; kingdom Metazoa; phylum Arthropoda; class Insecta; order Coleoptera; family Chrysomelidae; genus Zygogramma; species Zygogramma bicolorata. Next base: position 122,683 of record JAVJAQ010000357.1, on the reverse strand, counting down.
TATTTTTGTTTTACTAAATCACGTCTATCATGCCAGAACGCGCAAAAACATTGTCGTTCAACTGTGTAATATCTACGACTAGGTGCCTTATATTATTCAGATCGAACTTCACAGGTAAATTTGTTTACTTGAGTAGTTTCATATATGTATATTCCATAGGACTCTGAAGTAACTTTGACACTATTACAAAATGGATGAATATCCATAAAATAGATCTTGATTAAAATATCACTCACTCCTCATCATATCCAATGATTATATCCAGAAAACTTTTCACCTTTGCTATTGTTCAATATCCTCACTTCAGTAATATTCTCTAATTATGAATCAGAGAAATTTTCGGTTATGTTCAAAAAAGTTAATTTGTGTTTCAACAAACACAGTTTTATTTTGCATTCACTGCAACAGAAAAATACGAAATGACAATTTTGTGTTAGATCTCCAAAATTTCCTGCTATTTCATGCACTCACCGTTGATCTCGATCTATCAAATCATTAGCTGATTTCTTCAATCGGTCAAAAATATTTGCTCCAACAAAATCACTTTGAACAGAGTAGATCAAAATATCCCAGCCAGACACGATTTCAGGGAGAAATCAGTTCGAGATTGCTTGATATATAGGTGCCAATCGAGACCGCTTTTCCATGTTTCCCACTTGACGCATTTTTATAGTCATTTATACGATTCGGAAACACTTATGATTTTATAGCTTAGTGTAGTTCATGCCCGTGCGGGCATAGTTTACTCCATGGCCCACTAGGCGATAAAGTTCAATCTAGGGCACACAATCAAATCCAAACGAAAGGGTGAAATGGATTTATTTGATCAAAAAAATTGAGATATTGAATATGAAATACTAGTCAAAAAATGTAAATAAAGAAATAAATGAAATAATGTTGTGACAAGAAAATTGAGATATCGAATATGAAATATCGTCAAAAAATAAAGAAATAAATAGAAAAGGTGTTAGTACACTCAACTTGAAATTTCGTTTCGACATTTATTCACACTATTTCTTTTATTTCTTCACTTACATTTTCTTGTCACAATATCATTTTATTTGTATTTTTTGACTAAAAAAAATCGATTTTACCCTTTCGTTTGGATTTGATTACCTTATGTGATTCGTTTTTAATAATTTTTTTATCTCTTTTTTCTTTGCAACAGGTTTCAGTAGAGTTAAAACATATAGAAAAAAGAAGTCCGAACCCTCACCGTTCAGCAAGGAATAAATGAAATAATGTTGTGACAAGAAAATTGAGATATCGAATATGAAATATCGTCAAAAAATAAAGAAATAAATAGAAAAGGTGTGAGTACACTCAACTTGAAATTTCGTTTCGACATTTATTCACACTATTTCTTTTATTTCTTCACTTACATTTTCTTGTCACAATATCATTTTATTTGTATTTTTTGACTAAAAAAAATCGATTTTACCCTTTCGTTTGGATTTGATTACCTTATTTGATTCGTTTTAAATAATTTTTTTATCTCTTTTTTCTTTGCAACAGGTTTCAGTAGAGTTAAAACATATAGAAAAAAGAAGTCCGAACCCTCACCGTTCAGCAAGGAACATTGTCAAGCAAACATATTGTTATCATTGAAGGTTAAGGCGCCGGAATGCCTGTTATATGAGATTCGAACCCGGCATTATGGCACCCTAAAAAAAGTATATGTGCATCGAGCAATATGGCGCCATTTTCATCTTTGAGGCGCCGTAGTGACCATTACGTATTCCTGTCACTTTGGCGCCCGGCGCCGAACAACCCAAATGGGGCCAAAGTACCCGATCAGTATTCCTGTCAGGGGCCAAAAAGCCCATTACACGAACATATATATATATATATATATATATATATATATATATATATATATATGTATGTTTATATTGATTGATCTCGAAGCTCTGTAATCTTACCACTCACAGGCAATATATTTGCCTCTGTGGAATGTAAAATGTTTATTTCCGACAATAATCATTATTATTATATTATTTTCATTATTGAGAACCGGAGAACCAAATGACAACAGAAAAGATTTCGGTCAGAAGACGATTACTTTCCTGGCTACCACCATAGCAAACAATGGATGTTCAGAAGAAAATCACTTCAGGGAAATCGAAAAATATCCACTGATAACTCTGTACACACTAATCAACGTTGCGTTGCTCGGAAATCTGAGATTATAGTTCATGGATATGAAACAATCGCCAATCAAGATTACATTACGTTGAAAATTTATTCGCATTATACTTATCTAATGCTGGCTGGTATGACTTACAGCAGCTCTGTTATTGATTAAATAAGCGATAACCGACCGACCAGCTATTGTTTTCGTAGCTGGTTATCAGTTTATTCGGTCTGATCGCTTGGGGATATCTAGTTTGCAATTGATTCAGAAGCGTATTATTGGTGGTGAATTGAAAGCCGGCGACTAGATAATATAAACTAGAAACCAAAAAAAAAAGGGTTGAAATAATGTCAAAACAGTTACGTTGTACAGTGCGTTCAAGAAATATATGTCTTTCCATTATGATCTCAATTTTTTTAATACGCAGATAGGGGGTGTTGAATACACAGTAGTGCAAATCATCTATCGACTCATTGATACAATCCATGGGAAAATCTCAAGTTGGAAATTACGTCGCGAGTTGCGCAAACCAATTAATAATATGAATAGAATATAATAATTATACTTTCATTACCCACCACAAACATTTCAATAATTAGAGCACTATTTTATGAAAAAGGATGATATACGAGTAAAATGTCGATAGTAAGCACCAACAAAGGAATGTCTATTATAGAATAACCAGGGCGAGTGACTGGCAGACTGTGATTCAGATAACAGTGGAGCACTGTTTCTGTTCTTCCACCAGTGCCAGACTTATTCTAATTGATAATTCAAGACAGCGTAATGTACAATAACTGATGAAGAGAAGTGTGAGAAAACAGAAAAGAGAAGAAGAAGAAGGAATAGACGGGGGGAAGGGAGAACTGAAAGCTAGAGCATCATATAATCATTAATAATGAGATAATCTTGGGTTGAACTTACTGGGTATTCAATAGATGCTGTTTTGACTTTGAAATACAATCCTTTGCAGAATAGATCTAAGAGTGTCCTACCTAGTTTGAGGATACTGTTTCTACAGATCGCGACATTGTAGGAGAAGGAATAAGGTCTATATGTTTCCTTGGTACCTATGCTTTGGGACCGTAAATATTGTACGACGACGGATGTTCAGGTTATGATCGTCCGTTCTGTATTTCAGTTTTTTTTCAAGATAGGTTGTTGTCTTCGATTTAAGATGTTGAAGAACATACAAGCCATATGATGACGTCGCCTATTATACATATTGAGGCATCTAAATTTCTTGAGTTTTTCCTAAATAGATCACATCTATAATATTCAATGATTAAAATCTAGGAGCACCAAGGAATCACATAACATTTTTTTCACCTCCATTGATAGAAACTGTCTTTGTGAATGAATACAAAGACATGGTGTTTGAATCGTAAAGAGGTATCAGTTGTTAATCCTAGGTTCTTATGCGAAGATTTCATCGGTATATTTGCATCTCCGATTTTCAAAACAATATAATCATTTGGGAACTATGAGATATTTTCTATGCTGAATACTTTAGCAACAAATTATACTGGATTTATTTTCAAAGCATAATCAGTTCATATAGGGACGACAGGTCGTTGTTGAATGGGTCTAGTGCTAAAATTTGAAGGAGAAATACACCTCTATATCATCCGCATAAAAACGATAATCGCAGTAGTTCAGAACATCAATAAAATTTGTTGTATATGATAAGAGAGCCTTTGAGACCATCGATATACCTACTCTGCTTAGGAAACTTCAACAATATGGACTAACAGGTAGTGTCTACAACTGGTTCGAAAGTTATTCACAGAATAGGTCTCAATGTACAAATGTACAATAGTGCTTTATCAACCGTGAAGAGCGTTAACACCGGTGTTCCACAGGGCAGTGTTCTGGGACCGCTATTGTTCATCCTATATCTGAACGATATCAAATACATTGAAGAATGTGAGTTCATAAATTTTTTTGCTGATGACACTTTATTAACAACAAGTGGTGTCGACCTGTCGAGAGCTATTTACAAAATCAATAGAATACTCATCAAAGTTTCAGAATTTTCCAATATTAAAAAATTAAAACTCAATATCAACAAAACGAAATCTATGATTATAACCACTCAATATAAGTATAACCAAGTTGATAAAAATCTAGTAAATATTGAATTGTATGGGGAAAAAATTTAACTGGTTGGAGAATTTAAATATCTAGGATTTATGATAGATAATGTGTTAAACCCGAAAAAACATTCCAAATATATTTATAATAAAGTCTCAAAGAAAATATTCCTTGCAGAAACTGCAGAATAGAGGAATGAGAGTTCTTTTGAAATGTAATCGACATGCTCCTATATTGCAAATGTTGGCGATACTTGATTGGATATCTGTTTAGGACAGTTTATATTACCATTCTATGATTTTCATTTTCAAAATAAAATCAGGACAACTTCCAAAACGAAATTCACGTTTATCCTACAAGAGGTAATATGAATTTTTATGTGTCAAGAACTAACTATTCAAGATCCATGAACTCTCTATTCCATAGGGGACTGATTGAATTCAACAAACTCCCGCGTGATATTATTAGTAGCAACTCCGCTATGCAGTTCAAAAATCTACTTTTGAACCACATAAAATCCAAAAAGAGCTGTCATTTGTTTTATATAGTTCACTTTGTATTATTACTGTCAACATTTTGTTTGTTTAGGTAAGATAATATAAAATAACTAGTTACAACTACTACAATTACTGGTTGTATTACACATTACTGCTCTGTAAATATTTTGTTATGTTATAAATACTATGATGTAACATTTATATTATTATGTATATTAGGAATCCTATATTAAATAACTATTCATTCATTCAGAATAATAGGGGACCTAAAATACTCCCTTGAGGAACACTGGAAAGTAGTTTCATAGGTGTGGATTTTTTCCCCTTATTCATACCAATTGGTATCAATTGTGCAAGTAAGATGCCATTAGAGAACATGCTGAATAACTGAATCCGAAAAAATGAAGCATCGATAACAGTATATCGTGATCTATTAAATCAAGAGTCTTCGAATAATCATGTAAAACTAGGACACATATAAGATTCTTATTAATTTATATCATATAATACGTCAGAAAGGGCTGTGGCACAGCTGTGTCCATTTCTGAATCCCGATTGCTTCGGAGGCAGAATATTATGGAAGTTTAGAAAGTCTCTGATTTGTGTTTCTATTATTTTTTCGATAATCTTTGAACAGGTTGGTAGAATAATGATCGATCGCAGATCACTGACTTCCACCGGCTGACTGATTTTGGGTAATGGGATAAGTCTTACAAACATAAAAACTGTCCTGTGTACTTCACGACTCCCACCATTAAAGCGATAAAGGAAAAAAACAAATTTCATAAAAAATGGAAAACCTATAACAACCCACTGGATTACCAAACCTTTTCTTTGCTCCGAAAACGATCAAAGACTCTCATCAGGACTGACTACCTTAATTACGTTAGGAATATTGAAAATAACATCCCGTCTAACGTGAAGAAATTTTGGCAACTTGTTAAGGTAAACAGAGTTGACTGTATTCCATCAGAAATGATGCTAGGAGATAAAACTGTCTCCAATGGTCAGGATATTTGTAACCTATTTGGATCCTATTTTGCAAGTGTTTTCGTCCCACAAATTGTTACCTTAGGTGAACAAGTAGATCTCCCAAATACTAATCTTCATCTATGTCAAATTCAGCTAACACAAGAAGAAGTAATGGAAGGATTACATAATCTCGACCCAAACAAAGGAGCAGGTTCGGATGGAATACCTTCATACTTTGTCAAAAACTGTCGTCTAAGCCTCATAACCCCCTTAACTTTACTTTTTGATCAATCTCTATCAAATGAACCATTTCCAACTGATTGGAAATGTGCCTGTATCATTCCAATTTTCAAATCGGGACAAAATAATATGATCAATAATTATAGGCCTATCAGCAAACTCTGTATCTTCGCTAAACTCTTTGAGAAATATGTTTACAATTCTGTCTATCAATTGTTATTGCGTCAAATAATGCCAGAACAGCACGGCTTCTTCAAAAATCGATCCATTGAATCAAATCTAATCTGCTACTCGGAATACATTCTAAATGCGATGGATAAACAAATCCAGGTTGATGCTATCTACACTGACTTTAGCAAGGCCTTCGATAAAATTGATCATGGTATTTCAATTAAAAGACTTGCTGGGGTTGGTGTGGATGGTACTCTATTAGCCTGGATATCATCGTATCTGTATGAGAGAACACAGTATGTCTCACTTCAAGGTTATCTCTCTATGGCAATTCCAATAACATCGGGAGTGCCACAAGGATCTCACTTAGGTCCTCTCATGTTTCTTATATACTTGAATAATATTTCAGAATGCTTCAGACACTGCAAATTCTTAGCCTACGCAGATGACTTTAAAATTTTCCTTGAAATAAGGAATATCCTAGATTGTCAAAAAGTACAGAGTGATTTAAATAGATTTTGAACGTATTGCCAAAACAATAATTCATTTGTGAATCTAGAAAAATGTTGCTGCATAACGTTTACGAGGAATAAAATTGTACATGATGGTCAGTACACCCTCAGCAGTGTACTTCTGAAACGTAACCATCACGTAAGAGACTTGGGAATCACATTTGATAGCAAACTTATCTTCGATATTCATATCAATAATGTTATTCAGAAGTCACTTCAAATGTTAGGATTCATTATAAGACAAACTGAATTCATAACCAAACCTGAGGCGATAATATCCCTTTACTATGCATACGTGTTTAGCCAATTGAACTTTTCTACCTCTATATGGAACCCACAACACATAGTTTATATAGAACGTCTCGAAAATGTTCAGAAAAAATTTTTAAAATATCTTTCCTTTGAAACGCAAACACCCATAGCTTATGATTTCTCTGTGATTTGCAATGAATTCAAAATACTTTCTCTGAAAAATCGAAGAATCTTTAACGATGCATTGAACCTACATAAGCTATTCAACGGAAATATTGACTGTGCCGACATTCTGGAAAGAATGAATATTAATGCGCCATCCAGACCACTAAGGAATCCTAATTTATTTCATGTCCCTCTCAAAAATACAAATTCATGCTGTAATTCACCCCTCAATAGAATGGTTATAAATTTTAACACTCTTTTCAATGAGTATGATATATTCAATACATCCTTCCTTTTGTTTAAAAAATGTATCAAACGATTATTATTGAACAACATTCCGGGAAGTCTATAGCTTTTGTGTTTAGTATTTTGTGATCATAAGATATACTACCTTTTGTTAGACTCAAGTAGTGAGATTGAAAATTAGAATCTTATACCATTATATTATACCCAATTGTATTGTACTTATCTGTCAACCATATGTAACACTTCAAATAAGTCTGAAAGTATGTATGTCATGTTAAGTGGATACTGTTATGGGCATATTGCCTGTTGTATCCCAATTATAAATAAATAAATAAACTTCCATTTGCCAGGAAAATTATTTTTGGGTATACATTCTTTTATTATACGAGTGATAATGGGAATTATTAGCGGACAACACATTTGAATGATCAAAATATTGATATCATCATTGCCATATGCAAGGGATTTAATTTTCAGTATGATATCACGAACAGTATCTTCAGATACTTGTGTGAAACTGAGTTTGTTTCCAATTCCATTTCATTCATCATCATTTGAGGGAAAAGGACTTCCCGTAGACTCAATAAAATACCTATTCACGTTCTCAACATCGTTCAGAGAATCTGGAATGCTTTGGTTTTTACTTTTTACATTTAATTTTTTGAGTTCACTCCATTTCACCTCAGCAGAACAGTTACTCATTTTATCATTCAAATATGTGTTTTTTTAATATGTGTTTTTTTTCAGCTTTGATTGCATTTGTTGTATAATTTCTCATTTGTGTATAAAATGCCCAATGATGTGTCAATTGTGTGTCTTCCGGAATTTCTGAAGTGCTCTATCCCCAATTTTTTTGCATGGTTTTTATAGTATCTGTTAGCCATGGCACATATTTTTTACCTTTTGGCATAAATGTTTGTATTTGGGGCAAAATGATCAATTAGATCTACAATATTATTATTAAATATATCCACTTTAGTATCGATGTCATCAAGTTTGAAAAATGAGAAACCAGAGTTATTCCATAAGCTTTCTCTGAATAAGTTTTCTATCTATGCTTTGTAGTTCCCATAACGAAATGCTTTCCTTGTCATACTGTTTCTTAATATACAAATCGAATTCACAACTTACACGACTATGATTCGATATTTGGCTATTTTGTACTTAGAGCGATATTCCTCAAAACTAAAATTTGATAGATGCATTGGTTATTCTAGTAGGTTCATCAATAACTCGGGAAAAATTGAATGCATTCAATATAGAACTGAACTGTTGAGTTTGAAGTAATATCTAGCATATTTATGTTGAAATCACCTATTATATTATATTGTTGTTTGAGAACACATTCGATAATACATCCTCAATGCGATCCATAAATTCAATGGTACTAGAATTTGGAGGCCTATACAGACTACTGATGGCTATCGTAAATTTTTCGAAATATAATTTTTCCCAAATATAATCTATATAATCATTGCACTCACTGAGGAGAAATTCATGTTGCAAACTGTTGCGAATATATAAACCAACACCTCCGCCTCTGGACGTACCCATGCATATTTATAGTATAACTCGATATGCCAGAATGCAGCCAGGTTTCTGAAAACCCGACAATATCGCAGTCTGTACTGATAACCTCATTTTTAAATTCCAGAAAGTTTACCATCAATGATCTTGCATCAATATGTGATATATTCAATTTCATCTGAAAGTTTTGATAAAGACTGCTTTAGAAGACTTCCAAAGAAGAGAAGAAATCGAAAGTACGAAAAATAGAAGCTATTACGAACACCACTGAATTTGCTTAAATGAAATGGAGTTTACATAAGTCAAACAAACATCTCCCCTTAAAAATATTCGACATATTTATTTTGTGAAATATAGTGATGGGAAAACAAAAAAAGCACATAAGCGTTAAGATCTTTTGATTGGTTACGCTGATGTACAAAAAAACAATATAAAGTTATATGCAATTGTGCCAAATATGGTTACATTAGGTTAGGATATTTTATAACTTATCGAAATTGGAAACTACAAAATATAAACACCTACAAGTAAATTTCCATCAGAACCCATCAGTTAGCAATATAAACATAATAATATGAAATTAGGAATTATTAGAAATAATGTTTTTTTGGGCAAAGATGAAATTGCCCTTGGGTGTAATCTCTTTTCCAACAACTATAATTTGAATTATTACATCTAAGTAAAGATAAAACTTGTGAGTGTGGGAAATGAGAAATAATAATACGCAGAAATATAAAAAATGAAGTTGCATCGTTCATGTTTCAATTATCAAATGTACGCAGTAGAAAAAATATTTCATGCATTTCTTGAATGGCAGAACAGAATATGGAAAGTACCTATTTAATGCAGGGAAGATCGCTCTCCTGCTTGATGCGATGCACATTTTCGTTGAAAAATGGGTATATTCATATTCAAAACACTGAACTTTGCTTGGTCTGATGACACTAATGTCTTATTGACTCCTAAGAATCTGATATCGGAAATATCAAACTAACATTTCTATGTGGAGGTTATATGTGTGTCTGCTGTCTCACTTACCCATCCCACGCTTTCCATAATTTGTTTGTTCGAAGAAAAATTGTAATTTGTCCAGTTGTTGGAAAATTTAAGAAAGTCTCCAAGATAATGGTGAGTTTCCTCTGGTATTCCAATACAGTAGTATTCAAGTACTTCAACATATCCTGCAAGTTCGACGCAGACTGGACTGGAAAGTTGTCGATGAGAAACTGTCCTGTACTGATGAAGGAGCAAGTACTCCGAAAGCAGTAGCAGGTGAGTCCCTCTAGTCTGTGTCGAGCTGTCACTGTTGTTCGATCGCAAGAAGTACTTTTAAGCATATTTTATTTGAAGGTCATTGCACATATTAGATGTCATTCAATGTCCGGCGTGGTATTAGCCAGGAAAATTGTTGTTTTTCATTAGATGGCTGCACAATACGTAGAGAAAGAGTATTTCAACTCTGTTAGTTCCTCAATTCGAAATGAGGTGTTGTAGCCTCATGATTAAAGGTTTCTCTATGCGTAAGTTTGATCAATCACTCCTTTTGCATGTAGAAGTGACCATTTCGTATCAGAACATATACCATGTGAGTTATTTCAAATTTTCTTATATGTGGTGTCCCAATAGTGCGTATTACATATTATAATATGTACATAGTGTTGCATATTTACGTAAGAGCTAATGATAATTTTTTTTTAATGGAACGATCATTTTGTTTTTCTTTCAATACAATGACCCCATAGTTTTCGACCTAGCGCTGATTTTTTCTGTCACAATGCGCCATTGCCAAGCGACAATTTTTTTTCTCTCAATGAAACAGCTGCTCAGAGAATACCAAAATCGCCATGTAATGCTCTGAGAATAATTCATTTTTACTCACGATGAATCAAATGTAACTTTGAGTTTCGTCAATTTCAGTTAGAAGTAATGCGATTTTTTCAAGAGCACACCCTTCATATTTCAAAAATCATAACATGAAAATTCTTCAACCCTGTTGTACACAAAGAGTTAACAAAATCGCGACACGTGTTTCTACCACCAACGAATTTATATTCTTCCTTAGGAGTACGCTCAGGAGGCAGAACCTTGTGCGGCAAGGGTTGGCTAATTATCTTCGGTGCCGAAGCACATATTTGCTAATTCATTTGTAGGGAAACCAAGAACAATCAACAGTGCTACCGGTTCGGTTGGTGAATTCGACCAGGATATCCCTCCAACCAGAATTGGTATCTAGGCAAACAACAATTGTCTATCGCACCGAGTCAGCCAGAAATTTTCTGCCCCGACCGCGGTTTGAACCGGCATGCGGCAGTAAGAAAGACAAAACTATTATAAACCAAGCTGTAGCTGAATGAATTCAATATAATAGACGAAGCTCCATATCGCAGACTGTTTAATCAAAATACCAAATAAATCCTAGGGAACACTGAGATTACATATTTGTTATCCAAATCTTGGAAATAATCTGGGAATTCAATTAATACAAGTCAGAGTAGGCGCGATTTGAGAAATAATCGTAAATTCAGATGTACTGACACTATTTTAACGTTATGTTTTGACAATACTCAATTTCAATTCATTTAACGACATCATTATGATATTTTCGAATATTTGATGAATTTGGCCACGCTTCTGATGACGTACAACAGTTGTTAAATTGTAAGACCTATACTTCAATTCATCTGAAATTCTTAATTTTTTTTCACACACCAATGATATAACAAAGTCATTTGCAATTTTATTCAATCAGGCAAGAGTGTTCAATGATAATAACCGATCTGCGTTATGAAAAATACATAATTACCGGGTGAGGTGAGGCAACACGGAACTGTTTTTAGTTAATAACAATCTTTACGTGGATTTAATACGTTTCGCTACAAATCAAAATGTCAACGTAATGTCTTTTTCAGCAGTGTTAACAGTGTACGGTTATTTATTGGTATTTCGAGTGCATACTATATTATTTCATCCGTTCTTCAATATTCGAGATGCTTTCATTCAGAACACTCTCAACATATTCATGACGATGTTTTTTTTTCATTTTCCATTGATAACAAACACTTTGATGATGATTGTCATTAACTCTGCAATCCAAACAACCGCCGGATTCAATCGCTTTCAGTGGTAACTTTAATGATTCTTCAGTGGTTACAAATTTCATCATTGCTGCATATATTGATATTGAAAATGTTTTTCCAAAGAAAGAAGAAACTTTTCAGATTGCCTTTGCTTTTCACAATGGGGAACTGAAAATTGAATATTTCACGAAAGCATCCCTGTGGTAGTTCTGAAATATTTTGTCATGAAATCCATCCCTCTGTTGGTGAGGTTGATGAGGGACAGAACTCAAATATCTGGAACAGGTCTGGGATGAGCCTTCTCTTCCCTTTATGTTTCATATAAGTTGAATGATGAAACAAAAATCAACTGACTGATCATATTATTTATCAGTTCTTAATGCGCTAATAGGCGTTTATTTGAAACACCACATTATGAAGAACAAATGGAAAATGATCAATATGAATGCTTGATTCATAGAACAAACTTTTACTGTAAGAAAATTGTTACAATGCAAATCAAAATGGGGGCCTTCATAGACCAAACGTTGAAGTAGAAGTGTCGTTTATGAACGCTTTCATTGATTAGCATAGTGCCAACTTTTATTGAGTAAAAGTTTGGTCTATGAACCAGGCATAATTGATATGACGAAAAACAAGTACCTATACAATTTGAAAATATAATAATAAATTTTGAATAAGATTAGAAACTTGGGTATTTTCGTGGAGAATGAATTTCGAATTCGAGATTTTGGTTTTTTATTCTTCGATTCAAAAAATAGGAATTACATCTTCTATGAGAGAAATAAAATAAGAAAATTTTTACAAACATTCTCTGAAGCGAAAGTCCATCCAAAACAGCAAAAGAGAAGCTGTTTAGATGGACTTTTTTTCCTAGTTGTAAATGAATCAAACGTCTTTGAATGATATTCATGTACCTATCAACAGAGAGTGCGTGTAAAAGTTTTCTGATTCCACTCCTTTCATAGAAGTTGTAATTAAAATTTTTTGATTCGGAGAAGAAAAAGCTGAAAAATAATTCGAGGCAATTATAGGTTTAAAAACATTGTGAGTTTTGAAATATACATGTATATAAATATAGAAATTGGAAGGTGAAACTGATGTAAGATACAAAAAAGACAATTCAAGATAGTGTTCAAATCCCGGTTTCCTATTGCATACCTACAGTAACATTGGGGGAGATTCAAGAATCTGAAAAAAAAACGATTATAAAACTGATATAGTCGAAATCGGTCTTAATAGTATGAGAGCTAGCAACGTCGGGAAAACAATAATTTTAGGTAGGCCAGTTTTCAGATATGCTATCTCTCTCACTCTCCTGGATGTCATACGGGCGATCTGGCAGGCAGTAGTGGTTGCGTTCATCAGTGCGCATCGTACCTGTGCAGGTAAAAAATCAATTTTTCAAATAATTTCAAGAAGCTTTTTTTTGTTTTATTACTTTTGTTGACTCTTTTGCAACATGAATTCATTATTGCCAGGCACTTTCATAGTTGATTAAACTATGCCAAGCGCTGATTTTGGATAAAAAAAAAATTGTTTTTTCGAAATAGTTTAGTATGGTTGTAATTTATACAGGATGTTCTTTAAGTATCTAAAAATCTAAAATTGATTTGCCAAGCAACTATTCGACTGTTAAAGCATCAGTCAGACCGATCTAACAGTGAAAAGTGATGTGGTATTATTTTGCTTAGTCTAGAAATAATTGTTGAAAACCTTACAGTGGAAAGATTAAAAATTATTGAATTAACAAGTGAATTAATACGGTATCAAGATAATAATTTATTGTTATACTAAATTAATATAATGGTCAATCTCAAGTATCAAAATAGACAAAATGTTCATTTTTACTAGACATTGTAACTTAATTTCATTGAAAACACTAAAATTAAGAGCAACAATTACACCAATGTGACTAAACTGACGCCATCTTGACTAGAAACAGCTGCTGTCGACTATCTCGCTTGCGCAACTAACACGTGATTGTCTCTCCTATTCTAACATGTCCAATAACTCCTTACATTTAGATCGGTCTGACTGATGCTTTAACAGTCGGATAGTTGCTTGGCAAATTAATTTTAGATTTTTAGATACTTAACACATCCGCAGACAGCCCCAAATCACAATGGGCCACTCGTGGTGCACTTTTTGATTTAGTCTGAATTTTGTTCGGGGGCTGGAAATATGTCGATTGTAATTTGAAAAGTAATTTTTCTGCATGTTTCAATAGAAAAAATGAAGGGCTGCATATGCAGACCTGTCCATGCACATCATGAATATGATATACTGGGACATATGACTGCTTAAGCAGCCTGTGATAATCACCTCATCATTATTCAATTTTTCGAAATAGTAAAACTATGGAAACTAAATATTTATTATTGGATATGAATACAACTTAGAAAATATGTTTGTACATTGAATAAAATATTCACATCTACAAGATGTTTGAGATCTTTTTTTATATTCAGAGCATTCCCTGCAACGAAGAAAATGACTTTTTCGTTTGCATCCTTCCGGAACTGGTATTTTTTCAATGAAGTGTTGCTCCGAAATTTCATTTTCATGTGTATTGTACATTTTTTGTATATTTACGAGTTTTCTGCTATCTTTCAAGTCTGCAGGAACATGAAGGAGTTGACGGATGATTTGCTCTCTGAATTGTAGTAGACTGATTTTTTTATTGTTTTGGATTTCACGAAATGGTATGAAACTATTCACCAAAGTTATGTCGATAAGGTGAAAAATTACCTTTTTGTACCAACGAAGTGTTTTTCTTGGACTTGAATAGTATGACACAAGTTGATCATTGCGATCAACTCCCCCCATAAATTCGTTATATTCAGCAATAGCTTTTGGTTTTAGTTTCATCCGTCCATATCTATTGTGAACAGTAACCACATCTGGATGATATTTCGTTGTAATGGATAAAACTTCGCGTTTGTCTTTCCATTTTTCCACATAAGTATGACCTTTTATAATGTGTTAAAGAACATCCTGTATAAATTACAACCATACGAAAATATTTTGAAAAAAAAATTTTTTAAATTAAAAATCAGCGCTTGGCATAGTTTAAACAACTATGAAAATGCCTGGCAATAATAAATTCATGTTGCAAAAAAGTCAACAAAAATAATAAAACAAAAAAACCTTCTTAAAATTATTTGAAAAGTTGATTTTTTTACCTGCACAGGTACGATGCGCACTGATGAACGCAACCACTACCGCCTACCAGATCGCCCGTATGACGTCCGGGAGAGTGAGAGAGATAACATATCTGAAAACTGAGTGGTAATTTTTCAGCTTTATTACAACTACCCATTTTGTGTTATTAACAAAAGAATTTTTTGTTCTTCCATATAGATAAAAAATAATAATGATTGAAATAATCTGAAAGTGCACCAGAGGTATCAACGAATTTGCAAAGATTCAAATAACTTTCAGAAATTTTCCTACAGATGAGGGGATTTTCATACGAAACTTATGAAACACTGAGTGTTGACACGGTTATTCATATTAATGGTGGAGGCAACATGTCACCATTATTGGCAAATACTAAAGCAAACGTTAGGGGTACGTGGGAACAACCCAATATCTGTGAGCCCTTCGAAAAAGGTTTTACGAAGGAGAGTACAATCGCAGACTCACAGTTTTGATTTGGTTCTTGCAAGCTAGGGCGCCCATACCTACGGGCAGGGAGGGCTCGGGCTTCCCTTAGCCCCTTAGCCCATGAAGTTTACAGTGGTGAGTTGATATTCAGTTGTGTTTGAACTTTGTTAAACCGATCCACACAAGTAAATCATAAATGAGAAGTATTCAACTAAATATCACACTTGAAAAGCCCCCCCTGAGAATGTTTGTATGGGAGTCGTTGCTTGCAAGTATCAAGAAGGGAAGCCAATCTGTTAATAAATATTGGCAATCTCTGCCAGGAATCTCATTAAACTCTAATTCTTCGAAATAGTTTCAAAATGTGGATTTGGGAATGAGAATTGTATTGATACCGATGTACTATTGTACAATTATTTCATTACCGATGTCATTTTGCAAAGGTTTCTCTTCAATATCTCATAGATATTTTCTATTTGAGTAGTTGTAATTCATTTTGGTCTCAATCATTCAAAAATGTACTTATTTCTAACTAACTTTCAGGTTGGAACAAAGTTTTTTTTTACATCGGCTTCTATTGCTTCGAGCTTATTGAATCGATGTAGCAAAGTGGGAAAGTTCAATTTTCAGGAGTTCCTCAAGAACAAAACTCACAGTGACAACTTGTGATTTAGAATTCAACAATGTTGAGTAATAATTGATGCAGATAATAGTATTTATGCTGAGTAAATAGGGTTTACTACAATATTTTCACTCTACCGCATTTTCTTGAGTCATTTCATAAAAAAGTTAACTTTACCTAAACTTTGTAGAATTTGGAGTTATAATGATGTTAATGAAGGCCTTGAAAAGCATATTGATTGCTTCATCGAATAAAAAAAAAGTTCACCTCAAGCCGACCCAAAGCATCCTGCAAGATCTACCCTCTCTGCGACCAATCTTTTCAATTATTCTATTATCTCCTAAAATCGTTGATGAACCTGTAATGATATTGTTACGATTATCCTTGCAAAATCCAACTTCTAACACTACTGTTATGATATATACTTGGGTTCGATGATTAAAACACCAAACAACACTAAACTTCTTTTATTATAGTTCTCTATCACAATACAATACAACACAATCGCTCCGATAACTTTCCAATGCTCGGTACTAAAACTCTCTGTACTAAAACTTCTGCCGTCAACGTGAGCGGCTCTCGCTTATATAGGCGCTCATACAGTGGAGAATCATTCAGACAAATCTTGACAATCGAATATTCTGGGTGAGCCGCGATCACGCAGGTATAATCTTTCCTGGAACTGCCGCACCAATTCATATTCATAGTCGGCAGGGCCAACGTCAGCACATTTCGTTACAATATTTTATAAATTCCAAACGATTCAACTATAATACCAGGCGGCAGTGACAGAGTTTTTGGAACAATTTTTTACATTCCGCCTTCGAAACGGAACGTGATGAACGTAAAACAAATGGTAATCTGCAGAAAAATTCACTTCGTAGGTTGCCCTGCATTTGTTACTCACAAAAACATCGCTACAGGTACAAAAATCATGAAGGTATGTGTGAAGGTATAGTATCTCAAATGATACAAGGTGTAATAAAAACTGACTCTCGCTATATTTTCAACATGTTTCAACAGGTATGTTTTTCTTCCGACGGGAATCGTGTCCTGCACAGTAACAAGCAGTTGCACAGACATGTCGTGATAGTCGACTCGGTTCGAAACTATCTAGTTCATAACTGTGCAACTGCTTTGAACTGTAAAGGCGGATTTCCACCAAACGGACTCGCTTGCGACTAATTTCAATTTCAAAAACAGAAACAACAAACTTGTTGCAGTTTAGAAAACAAACTCGAAACTCAACCAAACAAACAAAAAATGTATCTGTCGCTTGTTTTGTTTTGATAGGTTATCTGCCGTTTACACCTCACAAACAGTTTTCATCATGCCTTCTCTAGACGATGTTTTTATAATGGCGTGCGGTGCTCTTATAATCGATCCTTAAAGCCAGAGAAGCGAAAACGACCAAGATACTGAATGAGATCATTTTTAAGAAGACAAATAGATTATGGAACGAACAAAATTATGGAAAATTTGGTACATGTGGACATAGGAAGAAATGGAGAAATAGTAAACTATTGTCGCCAGCATCTTCCAAATAGCAGACTCTGTTTCCAAAAACAGACAAAACACCGGAACCTTTTGACCTTTCCGCCTGGCGACGGGACTTTTCGTTGTTGGCACAAACAGTAACTCGGGACACAAAGTCTTCAAAATGTTTCCTATTTTGACAACAAAAGTTTTTGTTTCGTCGAAATCGACACAGTTGCTGTTTTGTTTCTGTTTTGTCCGTTTGGTGGAAACTCGCCTTTATGGACAAAATTCCCGTCGCTTCGGAAGGAAAACAAACCTATTACCGACTCGCTTCAATTCGATTGAGCGCCATCAATCAGAATTTCCGTCACATAATTAATAGAGTTTGTTAAGATCTACCCTGACAGTCAAAACCGGCATCACAAAGATTTGCTGGCGTCAATACTGATGCGTCTTCCTCGCACTAACTTGACCATCAAAGAAACTCTACAGTCAGCCTACCAATATACAGATTATTGATGTCTCTCGTCCTTAAATTAAAACCACTTATGATGAAGGAACGTTATAAATCAAGGTTTTAAGTAGATACATGTTTCCCGATTATAAAAAGATCACTTTGAATCGAGTTGATAAAAAAGTGTGTCGCAATTAATTTATGAAGACACGGATGCTCTCTGTGGCGGTGAATAAGGTTTTAATTGTGAATAATTCAAAATGCTTGAGCAGTGTTTGCTACAGTGACATTAGGTGTTTTTGATTTTGTGACAAGTCGTGTAGTGTTTGACAATATAGTGATAGAAGACCATTCTTATTGAAAATACTTACAGGAAACCAGCATTCTATACGAGTAATATGAGGATAATTTCAGAATTTTTTTAGTAAATATAGTCTCTCGGGAAGAACTGTAATCAGTCATATTATCTGTTTAAATTTTTGTGACCAGAAAGTATTCATAGAAGTAATGAAAAATCACCAAGTACTCCTGGTTTTGTATCTACTTTTCTTTTCTACCTCAGATTCCATGATCTACGCATTCAGTTCAAAGCGGTGATGAAGTCATTGAAAATCATTTTTTAAGGAAGACTATTTCTTGAACTCACGAATACATAAATCCTGTTGTCTGAAGAGGTTCACGAAATATTTCAAAACATTCATGAATGCCCCTTCTGAGGGGAGTGAGCACACTTGGCTTTTGAACAAGAGCTTATGCTACAGAAGATGACTGATAAGTTCAACGAGATTTTGTCAAGAAAAATGACTCTCGAAAAAATGATTTGATTAAGTTATAATTTGAAAAGAGTTTCATGTAAGTCGGAATATGAAGTTTGAAATGACTAATTCTTTAGGATTATTATAATACGGAACATGTCCCGAGCTTTGTTAATGGCCCGCGAAGTGGACATTTCCTGTAACCATCTCAGACATCAGTAGGGAAAGAGGTCCATTGACAAATCCGGAAGTACCTCTAGTATTGGCTTGTTGAATGTACAAACTGAAAACATATATTATCATGGGGAATGATGAGCTTCTCGACGATTAACAGTAATTGAGCCCTAGTTGTAGATACTCTTATGAATTTTGGTCCAAGTGAACTGAGATCAGTTGTCAAGTAACACGATAGGATTGGGTGATGCTTAGCCACCTACCCGACTACATTTGAACCATATTTTACTGTTTCAAAGTTTTCCAATCTACAATGAAAGAGCTTCTTGATGCATTTCAAGTATTTCATTATTGTTTGTTGCTATAAAAAGTAGTTATCATCGAATCATCGGCATAAACAGAAAGAGACAAAATCAGCGAAACTTGAACCCCTGTTCAAATCCAGTTGAAACCACGTCCGTAGCCAGAAAAAATGCTGGATTGATTGAATTCTATGTATCGAGTCAAAGGGTATAACCAGATCAAACGATCTATTGATTTTGAGTCAGCCAACTTCTCTTGTCGAAATTATAGTTGGTTTTCCGATTAGCTGAAAATTGCACGGAAAGAATTTTGGAATCAGAATAAACATTAGCTCCAGCTTTATCGATGTTCAAGCCTTTCATGTTCTCGAATTCTATGATACTATAATCTTTGTGAAGAAGTGATTGCTGAATAATTCTCTCAGTTTTTATGATTTTTTTTAACAGTCCTTTCATGGATCTTATTCGTAGAGTGCTAACAATCTAATTTTCAATAGTAATAATCCAAGAGCATTGATAATTGTTTGAAAAAATTTTATAAGAGATTTAGAGATCTTGCTGCTTGCCTGTGAGCAACAAGCTTGAGAGAGTAGTTATATATTTTTGGAGTATTTCGAGGGATCTTCGAATATTTCCTAAACTTGATTCTATAATTCAATCAATACTCTCTTCATTATCACAACCAAATTGGAACATTTTGAATAATTTAACATTTGAAACGTCAAAATAGTCCAAATCAAAACAATATCGGTTTGTATGGATCCATGGCAACGTGATAAAGTGAAAACAGTCCATGGGATCTTTTTTCGGTATATTATTGTTCTGGTTGGTTGTGTTCAATGAAATCACTTCAAATTGGCTGATTTCAGTGGATTTCTACTTGAGCAAAACATTTTCCTAATAATATTCAGGTTTTGCTCTCATCTAATTTATAAGATGATTCCTAACCATCGTTTTGGGTACCTCTGCTGCCGGCTCGGATAATTTAGAATGATACTTGTTTATCAACCTTCTCAACTTCTCAGTTACCTTTTATCCCTCAATGACGTCCGATAGGGGTCAAGCGATACATCGTTGGAAAAATTGTCAATTTCCTTTTTCCCTTTTTCTAATTTTTGATTTAGATGCAGTTGATACTGAGGAAAAGGTTTGTAAAGAAAAT
Organism: Zygogramma bicolorata; assembly: GCA_032362365.1. Classification (NCBI taxonomy): domain Eukaryota; kingdom Metazoa; phylum Arthropoda; class Insecta; order Coleoptera; family Chrysomelidae; genus Zygogramma; species Zygogramma bicolorata. The sequence goes on along the minus strand of JAVJAQ010000357.1, from coordinate 102,239 downwards.
TTTCACACTGTTTTTCTTTCAACACTAAATTTAAATTGTATATCTAACACGGTGTTTATCATAAGTTGCTCAACTGTTAAGAAATTGACATTGTCGATGAGCGAACTTGAATACTGGCAGTGAATCGACTTATGATTTTGAACAGTTTGTTCCAGTCCCAACCATCTGCACACATAACTATTCCACTCTCTCATACCAATGAGAATTCTTGGACTGGCATTAGTGGGTTGAAATTCAATTCCGTTTGTGATGTTCAGAACATGATTATCGCCAGACTTCAAGTACCTACGTTCACTACCTATGTTGAAGTTTCGCAAGTTTAGTAACTTGTGAGAAACACCGTGCTAGCCTCATAATGCAGAATTCATCAGTCTTGAGAGTGAAAAAACGCGTAACAATCGTTTCCGTAAGGTTTTTTCTGTATCTACTGCATAAAATTCAAGAGGAACTGATAGCATTTCTAATGAGTTTGACCCCTCTCCTCATTTGAGAATTATGGGTTGGATCTCACCCCGCCAAGGTTGTAATGACAAATTTGAAAATATGTTCGAAAGATTTCCGCCTCAAAATAAAAACCGACGGTTTTTTCATTTCTAAAAGCCAACTATAAGAAATCGGTGTTGTTATCATTGGCCCACCATGTATGTTGATATCATCAGCCTGTGTTTGAATTATACAGAACATATTTGCGTAGGATATGGGAAAAAGAGTTTCCGGAAAAACTTTGCAAAACGCAGAAACTAACATCCGAAATGCATTTTTCGTCTGGAGGCAAACGGAGAGCTATTTGAGAGCTGAAAATGATTACAGATTTTGTCTGTGTTCGGTAAGCTTTCTCGCATTTTTTCTATTTGGACATTGATATGTCTAGAATCGATCAAGCATATTTAAATTTATTCACATTGTCCAATTGGAAATGAGGCTTATTTTTCAATTAGTTATCACTCAATAATCCATCCTAGGTTCATTTTTCAGAAGAGTCCCTCTTTTTGGTAAAGGGTGTTATTTATTGTACCTTACTGATTTGAATGTTTCTGTGCCGAAACGATTTGAAGTTCTCAATTGTTCTTCGAATTCCTGACCAATCCTGAACATTCCATTCTTTGATACCCTTGAAAGTTCACCGTTATTCGAAATATTGATGGGGACTCTTTCCTCCTTGGACCACCGGAAGAATTTCAAGATCGTGTCATTGCCTCCCGCTATTACTCAATTTGTATGAAAAAGGTAATGGTCCAGTTCGCTCACGCTCTTCTACGCTGTCTGGGTGGTTAATGGGCGAATAGTAATAATAAAAAGCGAACAATGTGACAGTTAACTACTTTACTGGGTTACAAACGGCCGGCTTTTTATCGCACGAGTCGCGTGTGTGTACCTCGGAACTAGGAATTGGATTTCGTCTCGGAAAATCTAGTATATGGGTCATGCGGTTGGAACTTGAGACTTTTACAGTTGTTCTTGTTCGGCTGGTTTTTTAGCTCACTCTGATATGTGAGGCTTTCGATGTAGTTATTCGTAAAATAATTCGTGAAAAACAGGAGTTGCTCCGAATGAATTTTAAGGAGGGATAACGGTTATGAAGGCAAGGCAATATATATATATATATATATATATATATATATAGAGAGAGAGAGAGAGAGAGAGAGAGAGAGGGAGAGAGAGAGAGAGAGAGAGAGAGAGAGAGAGAGAGAGAGAGAGAGGGAGGGAGAGATAATGGAATTATATCGGGTATTGCAGTCTGAATTAATAAGAACACTCTTTATTTCTGCTCAAGCTTTCGAACTTCATTTAGTTCTTCTTCAGGAACGCTATAATAAAGTATAATTTCAGATACAAAATGCGGAGTACAGTGGATCTACTTACGAAATGTTGAGATTACATAGAACTGAAGCTGCTAAAACATTGTTTTTCCATCATAATGATAAATAAAGTAAAAACTCATATGAATATAATAAAAAGGTAAATGTTTTTCACGTTGAAATCAATAATATAAATATAGATAAAAATGTTTTTGTGACATTAATAAATTATGACTGACACTGATTTGATGTATATTGATTTGAGTATTAGAAACTAGTTTATCTACAGTAAGAAATTATAATTGAGGTCAAATCATCAATTTGTACATAGTTTTTCTCTAATCATTGGTTGGTTTGAAATGTGTTTTTTTTATCTAAATGTAAAAAAAAAATTCTGCACACTAGCAAAACATACTAATGATTTTGATCATAAATTCAATTTTAAAAATGTAACAATATCAGATTCTGTAAATAACACACGAAAGAGGCTATTTTTAGAAATGATAAATATCTATAAAGATTCTAATTGCATCAACTCAAGGAAAGATATAGATAATCTAAACGTCATATATACCTACTTGCTACATTTAGATAAAAAAAAACACATTTCAAACCATCCAATGTTTAGAGAAAAAATATGTACAAATTGATGATTTGACCTCAAATATAATTTCTTACTGTAGATAAACTAGTTTCTAATACTCAAATCAATATACATCAAATCAGTGTCAGTCATAATTTATTAATGTCACAAAAACATTTTTTATCTATATTTATATTATTGATTTCAACGTGAAAAACATTTACCTTTTTATTATATACATATAAGTTTTTACTTCATTTACCATTATGATGGAAAAACAATGTTTTAGCAGCATCAGTTTTATGTAATCTCAACATTTCGTAAGTAGATCCACTGTATTCCGCATTTTGTATCTGAAATTATACTTTATTATAGCGTTCCTGAAGAAGAACTAAATAAAGTTCGAAAGCTTGAGCAGAAATAAAGAGTGTACTCATTAATTCAGACTGCAATACCCGATATAATTCCATTATCTCCGTATTCATTCAGTCGATATAATACCATACCTCTATATATATATATATATATATATATATATATATATATATATATATATATATAATAATTATAATAATAATAATGTTTATTCAGTTTCAGATCACGAAAATGACATAAAAGTAATACATAAGTTGAATAAACATGGTAGAAGCCACAAAAGCATCAGATGATGCTTGTACGTGGTGAAAAGGAAGAAAGTGAAAACATCAAAAAAAAAGTTCACATGAAGGTGTTGAATTAAAGTATGTACAAAAAAAGATTGACGTATATGAATGAACTACTTATATATTATGTTGAAATTTCTCAGAGATAATATAGAATTCAACAAATAAACTATTAGAAAAGCAGGCACGGCATCAAATAGGCGTTAAGCAGGTAAAAACGTTCATTACGTGTACAAATATATGAAAGGTAGTTGAACGCTCAAACATAGCAATCACCTATAAAATCTTATATAATCCTCAATTAAGTATTAAATCAAATTAATAAAATACGTGTACTATAACAAAAATAGCCATATAATAAAGATTAAAATTTTCTTCCCTTTAATTGTCAATTATGTCATGAATTGACAAACGAGGTGTTTCATATGTGTCGATTAACAATTTTTTTCAGTTCGAAGATGGAATGTATACTTATTAAATCATGTGGTAGGGTGTTCATCACTTTTGGTCCAAGGAATTCGTGTGATTTTTGTCCTATCGCTTTTGCCGCAAAAGGAATCAGATATCGATCTTTGTGTCGTGTTGAATACATAATAATATGCTGTTGTTTCACGAGTTCCTTCTTTTCTTTGTATTGTTTCACAATAAGAGCCTTATAGTGGAGTTGTCTTATATCTAATATGTTTGTTTCATCATAAAGCTTTTCAGTTGCATACCTAGAGGTTTTATTTAGTATTAACTTTAGAAATCTTTTTTGGATTACCTCTAGTGGTTTCAGGTAAGTTTTCGAAATCCCTCCCCAGCCCACAATGCAATATGTTATGTGACTCTGAAGGAGGCTATGGTGAAGTATTTTTTTTGTTTCATCTCAAATAAGTACTGGAATTGTCGAAACTTGTATAGAACGCATCTCAATTTCCTTACAACATAATCGACATGGTGATTCCATCGCAAACGGGAATCAATCATTACTCCGAGGTATTTAATGAATTTTACAGATGTAATTTGAAGCTGGTTCTGTATTGTCAAGTGATTGAAATCTGGAAGAGAAGTCTGGTAGTTGCAGAAAGGTAGGAAGTTGGTTTTTTCGATATTGAGGGATAGTTTCTTGTAATCGACCCAATCCTTAATTAGTTCCAAGTCTCTTTCCGCATTTTGTTTCACAGCAGCCCAGATCTGACCAGTGTAGAATATGACAGTGTCATCAGCAAAGCTGATAACTCTGCCAGCGCTTATATATATATATATATATATATATATATATATATATATATATATATATATATATATATATATATATATATATATATATATATATATAAGATCGAACTAAGGAATAGACCGACCTAAGGAGTAGGCAGATTGAGACCTTAGAAAGAACTCGTGACGAGACCTGGGGAGTAGGCAGATTTAGGCCCCGGCATCAAGTCACAAACCCTTGCCCCATGTGACAACACCTGGGGAGTAGGCAGTTTGAGACCTCAGCGTGAAGTCACATTTTCCTCTTAAAAATGGCTCCAGAATCGGTGCCGAAACGTCAAGAATAAAACTTCAGACGCGGTTCAACCCGAACTCAACAACAATGAGAGTCTGACGATGTTGAACATGCGGTCGGATCCCATGTATGTCTGGTTTGAAAAGGTTAAATTAATGGATTTGTTCGATGAGATAATAATGGTTTCCAGGCATTGAGGACGTTTTTCAATTCCTATTACTTCGCGAAGCATTCCGGAGTGGAGTGTTTTGCTGTGGCAATGGTCTTCATGTTGTTGAAGTTAATTTTGTGTCCGGTTTCTTGATGATGTTTGAAGAGAGTCAAGGTCATGTCCGAATTGCGTACTGCTAGTTCGTGCTCGTAGGACCTATTGGATACTCGTCGGTTGGTGTGTCCTATGTATGTTCTCGGGGAGTCGTGACAAGGGGTTTTATATATTCTTTGTGAATCGTTGGATACTATATTTTGGGGTGAGCGCCGAAAAGAGGATATTTGATTGTTTGCTGTGAAAACTATCTTGTTGTCGTGTTTTATCAGATTTCGGCTCAGTGACATCAAGAGAGTTTTCACAGCAAACAATCAAATATCCTCTTTCCTGCTTTCACCTTAAGATTCAATACCCAACGAATCACAAGGAATATATGGAATTCTTTGTCACGACTGCCCAAGTATAGCATACTCCTGAAATTCCCACAATTAGGAGAACCTGAAAAACAAAAAAATCAAAATAAAGAAAAAAGGTCTTGACGCCGGACTCGAACCAATACCAACATTTCCGATTGTACCTATCATGTACAATGTCTGGTGATCAACACTTCGCGATATGAAGGTATATGAAGATCATGAATATAGCGTATTGCTTGCTGTATCTCTATCTGTATTATAATATTTGACGTTTAACTCTTATTTTAAGAATATCTTACCTTCTTTCCTGATTTGTACCATTTCGCAAAATACAAGGTGTCCTATAAATGGTAAAATGTACACTTATATAATAGAATATAGTTTAGTTCTTCAATGCAGTATGAGTTATGTCATTGATGACGTATAAAACGTCACTTTTACTTTTCCCCCTATGGATGAAAAGTACGACTTCGCTTCCTACAATGATGCCAGGAAATGTGTACTTTGGATAGAGGGGGGCGAAAATAGCTATTTATGTAACCAATGAAAAAATATAATAAGCATGAGTTACACAATATGAACTTTTTATTTGTGTTACATACAAGTTTTTGTCCAATTTGAAGAGAAATTCTCTTTTTATCATTCTCGAATGATAAAATTGCCTGTTCTACAAACTTTTCCAAGTATCAAGTTACTTCATCATATCGCTTCTCAGTTTGACGTCGTTCGTAAATTTGTAAATTTCGATTGGACGTGAATATTTGATGAAAGAAGAATACGAAACAGTAATTGGAGAGGGTTCAGGATTACCAAATGATAAGAAAAAGACTACAGAAAACGCTCGACATTAAATAATTCTCCCGAAGAATCTTCAGAAATATATGATAAATGCCTAAAGAAACTGTGAAATGAGAGAAAAATAAGCTATGCTCATCCTCAAAAGGGAAAGAGATTCTAAACAATAATCTGTTGCCATTCAATGTTCAAAGAAGAAGTAATCTGCAGACACTCAAATATTCCAACCTAATAACAATTTTGATGGCGTTCCGATAAATATCAATAAACAAGTATAAAACGAGGTGATGATAACAGCAAAAGCTTTGTTGTAACATTTTGAAATTTTATCACTCTCTGGATGCTCTCATTTTTGGAGTGATAATAGTAATAGTAGTAATGATAGTAATTTTTCGATTTTCTTCAGAAGAAAATCGTTCCCCTATAACGAACTCCACCGGAACACCGCAAAAAATGTGGTGATTTTTTCCTTTTCCCTATATATCTCGTATTCTGAATATCATCAAGCGTTGCACCCTTTTTCAGTTCAATTCAGATTGACCTATCGTGTACACTCTTTCCACCTGCTAGTTGTCTTACTGTAGACCTGCAGAACTTACCTCGTTCTTTAACGAACAGATGAAGCCGGTGACGTTGTAATCACGCTAATACAATGGCATTCCCAAGTGAACCCGTAAATGGAACTGCAGTCATCAAGGTTAGCAAAATCGAAAATAATCTATGAAAAACTAGATATGAACCCATGAACTTTGTTGTGCCCTCATGTATATCGGAATGATCAGAATTCCATCTGCACTGAAATAGTTTTCAGAACAAAGGAAATATAAAATTAACCATTTTGACCTTTCTTTCATTATTCATCTTCTGACAGATCCACTAGAAGCCACACTCGTCAACGAGGGTGTGCACTTATCGAACATATGGAATTTATAAATGTTGAAGCAGTGTGAATCGTGAGTGGAATATATTTCTATTTACTGTCTTCAAGTCGGAGAATCTGTGGGTGAATAGAATAACATCCAACAAATGAGTCAATGATTTATTTGGGAAATGGAATTGAGATTTGTGGGACCGAGTATGTATGGTGTCGAAAGTTGAACGTTCATGTGAAGTAAATATAATTAGAGACAGTAGAAATACATGTGTGACGGTTTTATCTTTTATTTATTATATGTATGTTCTTGAAATTCAGATTTGCAGCTATGCTTCAAAATCCGTGATGAAAATTCAGTTGGAAATTGGCAATTTCGACAGGTCCAAAGTAACGAATTCCCATTTCTACTCATTTTGCAAACAGAAAACAACGGAAGCGCTGAGGGGGCCACACTTTTTTGTATAATCGACAATTCACTTTGTTGATTAGCCATAATCGACAGTTTATTCTGTCGATCATGGCTACATTCGACATTTTGAACTTGTTTATAACCGACAGTCATAGCTGGGACCGTTAATCAACTAATTAACTTCGTTAATCGTTAATCCGCTACAAAAAAAGTTAGCTTCGTTAAACGTTAAAGCGTTATATTTCGGAAGAATTAACGCAAGTTGAAGTTAATCGTTAATCCGTTAATATCTGTTCAAACCTAACCGCTGTTGTCATATATCAAAAGTATTTTTCATACTTTTGAACATGAATGCCCTCTGTTACGGTAGTTCCTTACACCATAGGTAGTTCTCTGTCTGTTTTGAACTTGAAACTAACATGTGTCCTGGCATGAGGCACTGATTAGCGGTTTCTGAGAAAACTGCTGTCAAAGAATCGGTTAGTAGCGGTGAGTAGTGGTTACTATCGGACCATACCCTGAGCACCTGCGCTAAGTAATGAAATGATCAAAAGTAAAATGTAAGAAATCTCCTTGCAGTTTTTTTTCTCACTTGCACGCCTCCGCAAAATATATCTAGTTTTTGTTTTTGTTTCACTCGTTCCCCGTCACTTGACGGTGCCGTGCGGAAACTATTCGGCATTGGCTTAACGATTAACGGACTTCTGCATATTAACGAAAGTTAACGTATCCGTTAACCTTTTCAAAGGTTAACTTGAAAGTTAATCCGTTAATCAAAATGTTAACTTCGTTAATTAACGATTAACGGATTAATGAGTTAATGCCCAGCTATGCCGACAGTTAGATGGGTCGATTATGAATTATCTATAATTGACAAATTTAAGTGTCGACTATAGATAACCAACAGTTTGAACTGTGGATCACACATGAAAATAGTATGTGGCACCTCAACGCTTAGAATACAACTGTATGGACATTTTTTGAGTTGTTTGGATAAAAATAGTCTGAAATTATGTATCACCTCCTCCTTCAATGCTGGGTATTGATAAATATTCACTGCCAGGCCTTTGTGCTGGGTAATCGCACGTTAAAAGGTAAGGCCTCGTTAATACATTGCTCGCATAATTTTCGACTTCTGAGGGTTGACGTTCGTCAGCTGGTTAACAGAACAAACAATTATTTTTAGAACAACAATTGAGCGATGAAATCGATTGTAATCTTGAAGTTTTTGTTACAAGAGGTTGAAGGAGAACAAATCAATAACTAAAGAGATAAAACGTTTGTGGGACCAATTAACCCAATACAGGGTTGGCTTGACATCTTCAGGAGAAGAAAATTGATATTAAATCTGAAGATGAGGGTTATTCATTTCACGATCTGAGGTAGTGCAAGAACTGCACGCGAAGTTTTTTCTTGGCCCAATATGGCCTTCGTCTGTTAATTATTGATTACTCTAAATATTCATCAACAAAAATGTAAATATCGGGCTAAAAGGCATAGGCCATTTGTCACTACTCATACTATTTTTAAATTTTGCTATTTTTACCCTAATGCATCGATCTCTTTTTGAATCTGAAAGAAACCGTTTCTGATCGGTGAACGAATTTTGTTATTTCGCTCCAATTTTTTCTTTCTGCAGTGTAATCATTAACAAAAATAAAAGAAAAATAATCATATCAAAAGTTACCACAGATGAAGATTATTCTAGTAACGATCACGTAAGCAAGCAGTGACACAGATTATATTGTGCGCATACCAATCAACATCATAAAAAGTACAGAAAGAGAATGTGGAATTTTCTGCAAATTCTTGGTGGATTCGATGACTGTGATAATTTATTTGCATATATTTTTAAACAGATTGTAACTTAATGCAGATATTAATTGGCGTTGGTGGTATGTGCAATCAATCAATCATTATTACTAAGGAAATAATATACATTATTCACAAGTAGTAATATCTGATTGATTTATTGTTGACGTTCCTGTAACGATCTCGTTCACATTCTCAAATCTACGGCAGCAGAAGAGTTTAAATCTGGATATTATCAGCGTCATATAAAAACAGTTTTCCGAGCAGAGAAGAGTCCTCATGAATACTTGAGAAACACATACTAGGGATTATCACAGAAGATTATCAACACTCATTAAATGAAAGTATTTTTTTAAAATAATTATATATTGCTAGTTCATATTTCGACGGTCATTGATCTTCCTGTTTTCCAATGCATTCGTTGAAACTGTTTCGTCTGGATTCTGGATAAGTGAATAATTCGTAAAAAGAGATACTTGAATTGACTAGATGAAGCACTTCACCTAATAAAATGAATTATTCGAATATTCTGAAATCCAAACAAAATATTCACTTGAAATTTCCAAACATTTTTTACTTAAATAACTGCAACGTTATCGGGGGCTACCCGAGTGCGCCAAGTTTAATCTGTTGAAATGTGCGCTGCACATCTATGATTTTCGAAATTTCGCTTAGCAAATGACTCGAGTGTATGATAATTTAATAAAATTTTATCTTAAATTATTGTACACGAAAGCGTTTGCTTGAAAGCAAAATTTTGAAAATTATGGAAATGCACGAATTTTGGTTGATTGAGCTTGGTGAAGGAGGGATATATGTTGAGATTATTTCCAGAAAATCTGTAGACTCAAAAAACATCAAATCGAACAGAGGAACAATATAGTACCCAAGATAGTACCTGAAAAGTAAGCCAAACGTCCGGTTCATTCTGATCAGTTTGTTCGGTTAAAAAGTCTAGTGCATTTAATCGCTGTAAACTATGTAAAAGCAGTCTAGCCTTCAACTTTTTCATCGTTTATTTGAAATAAGGGGTAATAATCTTGCTAAACTCAAATATTTCATGCGAATCAATGATCTATTCAAAATAATGATCTAATTTGATTGTCCAAAATGGTTCATTTCATCAACAGGTTACATCAGAAATGACAATGAGTAATTGACCATTTCGATTTGTTGCACCTCAAAAAATATTTTTTTCACAGTATATTTTATAGTGTCAGTTTGGATATTGGAGTTTTTCGGTTCGGCTATTCAGCAATCAGATATTCATTTTTAAAGGAATATGAAGTTTGATATCAATATGTGCATCAGCTCACAAGCCACTAAAAGGATCTATAGCGTGGTGCAACTATTTCAGCTGCCTGTCATTAGATTTGTTAGTGCAATTATCCGTTGATGTGTAATAGGTGCATAATCGAAATGAAAATTAGGGAAATTACACGTGTTTTGCTATGCGTTTTTTCTCCAAGTAGAAAATTTCCTGGGATATAGCGAAACACGTGTTGTGGTTATGTGAACTGAATTATGGAGAAAATATGACAGTAAATCATATAGAGCATCGACCAGTTGTATTCAAAAAAATCAATTATTTGATACACGAAATCATATGTGAAAGTATGAATTTCATTACTATTTGTTGGAAAAGTCAAAAATTGAAAAACAAATCATCTGGAGGAGCAATTTGTTAAGGCCATTCTCAACTTGCCAACACAGTAGGTTGACGAACCAACACCATTCAGAAAAGAACTCCTTTCCTGGCTTATTGCATGAAGGGCATTGGGTTATATCCGACAGGTGTCAATGCTGGATATCTGCATTTGCCCTTGGCGACACAATTGCTGGAAATAATTTCCAATTATTGTGACGGGAACCCTTGCCGACCGGTTTCGGGTTATTTGGCCTCTCGTCAGTACAAAGTAGTTCCTATCATCAACATGTTAATGATATATACCCGTCAGATATGATCCAACGCCCAAGTGAGAATTTGTTTTCTGGTAGGTGTTAGTCCGTTAACCTACAGTGTAGGTAAGTTGAGACTGGCCTGATTAAATTGTTCCTTTAGATGATTTGATTCATAGCCAGTCTCCAAGTGTGCCCACTGACTAATATTGAAATTTTCAGTAATGGAATTTTTGAGATGAGTCTATTTCTGTAAGTAGCTTCCCCTTATACTGATATAACTTCCAAAACGTCGGAATCATCTCTGAAAAATCCAACGAGGAATTCCTTTCACTCAGATGAGAATTGGGAAGCCAAAAAAATGTATAAGTATTCATTAGACTCGACAAAAGAATCGAATAAATAATTTCCATTCTCCTACTTTCATTATTTATATAGTCGAGATTTGCATCTGATTTGCATAAGGTGAAACAAGCAAATGCGGAGTACCTGTTTCACAGTAGAAACATTTTGTGAGCTGCAGATCTCAGATAACAGGGACATAAAAATCGCATTACAAGATGATGAATGTGAACATCATTGGAATCGCATTTGCTATCTTCAGCTCCTTGTATTTCTCTGCTACCTGACTTACACGAATTAGTTGACGTAGCAGTGAATCACTTTTATACAGGGCTCTCCAACGAGAACTTCCCACCCTTTATATTTTTGAAACCGACGGGAATATTAAAAATCTTCTTTTTCTTCTCTCTTTTAAAGCGAATACGAATACATTTTCACTATTGATGATAGTATATTCTTTGATGAATCTAATGGTTCCGAGTACGTACCAAATGGATATAAGTCACCAATATCATTGGCATACTCGAAATAGTTTGAAATTTCAGGAAAATATTCAGGGATCGGAGGTAGCTATCGGGTTTGCAGCATCCTTTGCAAGTAGAGCAAAAATGATTACCACTCGACGGTTTACTAAGTAGAAGCATTTTCCTCACATTGAGGTGGATGCAACCTGCTAACTGAAATGAAAATATTCATACCACAGATACATTCGATCTGAAATGTAGTCATGATTTCTTTATCGTAATTCTGATGGAAAAATTAACATAGGAGTACAATAATGATAATGGAGGAATGATGAAAGATTGTGAGGCAAAGTTTTAAGATGAGAGAATAGGAACGTTGTTTCAATTGATGTAAACAATTGAAGCAGCTAGGATGTGATTACGAATATTAATATAATGTTCTAATATTGGGAAAGCTAGTTGCAAGATATTTCAAGTTATTATCAACAAAAATGTCAATCAAATTTCCATTGTCTATATTCTGTAGAAAACATATCTACTCAAAAAGACTAATATCGGTAGCGGCTAGTAAAAGCTGTTGAAATTTTGTTTCGAAGGTTTGCACAAATAAGATAACTCTAAGTATATCGTGTGACTCAAGAATGAAAATATCCCCAACATGAAATATATTTTTGCGAAAATACATTCAAAAATCGAGGCAAGAAAAAATCGCGAATCCGTGCTTGAGCGATTTTTCCATTTTTTCTTGATTTGAGAATTGCTTGCCGGGTTGGAAATATTTTGTACATTAAAAGTATGGATATAAAATAGGTACCTACCTACTTACATTCAAATTCTTTGTACCGATTCTTTCATTCGGTTGTAAATACATTCAAGAGCTTCTATATCAGTTTACCTTAGTCTCAGGAATTGGATTTGTAATGCTACTTTCGAAATTACAATCTTATTATTGCAATTTCAATTGCAAAGTACATTTCAATCACTCGGGGGGGAGCACGTATTAGAATTTTGGGATGACGTGTAATTGGCTAATCATTCGAATAAAAACGACAATCATTGGTTTCGGAAAACGGTGTACATTAATCTGCATATAAAAAAATTCGGAATAGAGCAAAACCAGGTAAGTAAAGATTGAGAATTGGAAGCAGATATAAAGATTGATTATAATGTTATTGAAGTTGACAATTCGTAACAAAAGGGGTGAACATTTGAAAGAAATAAAATATGAAAAATAACGAGGAGCTAGAGAAATAGAAGACAGAATAATAAATAATAACTGAAGATATCAAAACTTTCAAGGTGATAATATTCCCGTCGTTTCGGTGTTCCCAATTCCATTACTCAGTTTCAGTTTAGGTCATCCAGAAACTTTCTATTTCTCACACTTTCATTAGGCTCTTTCTTCACTTTTTCAATAACATTCACCTCTATAACATTACAATTACTTTCAATATCTCATTTCATCCAACTCTTGTATATTTCCTGATGTGTCTGTTTCAATTCATATTTTTATCGTTATTTTCCTCTCTTATTATTTTCCGTTTCTATATTTTCATGTTTCTCTATATTTCTGATCAACAATTTATTGAACAGAAATTTAATCGATAATTCAAAGTTATAATGGCATAATTTCGAATACACAGTATATGCTAGTTTCGTTTTGAAACGATGTCATGTTTTCAAATATTTTAGCAGAGAATACCAAGGTTTTTCATATGGATAACTCGTATCTCAACCGACTTTATACAGAGTGCTATTTAAGTAAGTGGTCAAACTCCAAGGGATGTTTCTTCGAGTAATTCTAAGACAAAAAGTTCATATAAACATAGTAATGCTTCGTTTTCAAGATACAGCGTGTCAACATTTCTAAAAAAAATGTTTTTTCCTGAATCCTCAATTTTATTTCCCTAAAAGTCAGCAGTGGTATTCGAAATATTAAGGGGCTGATTTGGCCATAGCTAGATTGAAATCATTATGCCCAGTGGCGTTCCGGAAGGTAGCTTAAATAATATTTTTGACCAAAAAATGTACGCCACTGATTTTTTAATTTTTGATTTTTTTGCAATTAGATACTGAAACTGCAAACTTTTTAACTCTATCATTTGTCTTGTGTCTTACTCTGTTTTCGAGAAAAATATTATAATCGCTTCATTGAATGTGCTTGGTACAACAAAATTAAAACAAACCATCAAAAACCGGGGTGTACTTGCATGGACATGCAATAACGAGATTTTCGTTAATAATTGACCATCATACGAAATGAAATAAAACGAAAGTCATCTTTCGAATTCTTACATCAACTCTTTCCGATGAAACACAACCTTACAAATGTATCCCCTGTATCTTGGAATCACTCAAAGAATCACTCCTTCGAATTTGGCCACGTACTCAAATAACATTCTGTACCTATTTGAACCAACTGTTGCATTCGAAATGACTAACCATGATGGACCCATTATGTAATTCACATTTTGACCGAAAAGGGCTCGTAATACGATATTGAGTCATTAAAACAAACATTACAAACATCGTATGAGTACTCAACAAGCATATCAAATGGAGAAAACATTCTTGAATGTCATAGTCGTGATTGATGGCTGTGGATTGTTTCCTTTTATGTATGTCGCTGTTAACGCTTTTAAAAATACAATATGCAATCTACATAAATTTCAATCCGATATTCACGTAACGTATAATTTCAGTGTATTTCTGGAGCAAACAATACTGTTGATGAATTGTATCATTATAGCATAAAACTGACACTCTATTTGCAATAGTGCAAGGTTGTCTTCTTTGCACACCCCCTATAATTGAAGTATACCTATCTATTAAATATTCATTAAGGTTGCTAATCGTCAGTCGAGAAGTGGCCTTCTGAATACTCTCCATTTCAATGCAATCGACTGATAATATAATATGTTGGAAATATTTGTATCCAATATTTCCCAGGATGGGTAGGTTTCAAAAAATGAATTCCTTTCCGAAACGATAAACAGCTTTAATACAAGAAAAATATTGCGAATAATTACAAACAACCAATACTCTCAAGTTTTCAAAAAAAAACTCCAATTCCCGTTATCCCTCCTCTTGGATACCGTCCGTCTTTTGTCACTCCTTGTCAGCTCTTCCGGAATATGATGTACTGAGTGGAAAATATTTACATCAAATATGTTCATATAAATACTACATTTTGTTGATAAAAGATTCTTTTCATATATTGGAGCAATATAAGAACTCAATCTTGTACAAGAAAATGCTGAACTCAAAAACAGGGTTAGTAAATTGGAAACAAAACTGATATACATGGAGAAACAACAAAAACTCAACGATATAATATTCTACGGACTTCCAGAAGCCGACTTCCCAACAAATGACGCAGTAATGCAAAAAATCATATCAACTTTTAGCACAATTTTGAATGTTACTCTCGATCGCAGCCACATAGTAGATGTTCACAGAATTAGCGCCAAAAGAGACAATACAATTCGTCCAGTACTTCTTAAACTAAATAATTCACAGAAAAAATATGAATTATTCAAGAATGCCAAGCAGCTCGAAGGAACCCCTTTTGCAATATCTGAAAATTACACACAAGCCGTCATGGAAGAAAGAAGAAGCCTTGCACCCTATCTCGATATTGCAAGGAAAATGGGGAAGAATGCTTTTCTAAGGCAGAACTTCATCATTATCGAAAATAAAAAATACTCACTTGAAAATATTGTAAAATGCCCGGAATACCAGATGATTCGAGAACAGAGCCAGGGTGAAACCACAACGTCATCATCGCAAGGTCCTCCTGACTATAAACAGAAATCTTACTCATTGCGCAACACCTCAAGAAAACCATAGGATTCAGCACTCTCAACGCCTCATACTCTTACTCTGATGCATCTGAACATTCAATCCTTGAGGAATAAGTTGGATGAAGTGAATTCTTTTATATATGATTATAAGGAAGAAACTAAAAATATTGATATAATCTGCTTTTCTGAACACTGGCTGAAAGAAGAAGAAGTGGCGTTCTATCAACCAGACGGATATGAATTAGTTTCTTCATTTTCTCGTAAAACCTTTATTCATGGTGGTGTAGTAATTTTTGCTCGTAAAAATATCAATTTCAAAAAAATTCCTATTAGTGATTCAATCCCGATTGAAAAAGACATCGAATTCACAGCAGCTTGCTGCCGCGAATTGAATGTGATTGTTCTCTGTATTTATAGGAGTCCCTTGGGTAAGTTTGACATTTTTTTAAATGCATTCCTAGGTGTGATGGACGACCTATATGTCAAATTCAAAAACTATAATATTATTGTTTGCGGTGACTTTAACTTAAATTTCGATGCACCTAGTAAATACTTAAGCGATTTGAAACTTTTTCTCAATACGCTTAAACTAACCATTACTATCAATGAACCAACAAGGGTAACCCAAATCACATCTACAACCATCGATAATGTGTTGGTCAAAATCGATAAACCCTTCTCAACAGCCGTTATGGACGTGGGCTTATCTGACCACCATGCACAATTCTTATACGTTGAGTATGACTCCGAAAACGACGATAAAGTGCTGAATAGGCAAATAAGATTATATAATGAGAAGAATAATGTAAATTTCACTAGGCTACTAAGCAATATGGACTGGAATCAAATATATGAAGTCACAGAGATGAATGAGGCGCTTGATTTATTTTACTCTTTATTCAATTCATGTTTTTCCACAGCATTCCCTCCAAAAACAGTAGCCCTAGCAGAAAAAAACAAATTCAAGGGATGGTTAACCACTGGCATAAAAATATCCTGCAAAAATAGCGTTTCCTCCAAATTATGAAAAAGATACCAATAACTTGAACATATTAAAATATATACAAACATATCAACGTATTCTAAGAAAAACCATCAATATTTCTAAACTTAATTACTACAATAGCACTATCACTGAATCAGACAACAAAAGTAAAACTACATGGAATCTAGTCAATCATTTCACTAAAAAGAAAAGTACAAAAATCGAAAACATTTGCCTAACAAAAAACAATATGCTCATTCAAGACCCTCAACAAATTTCAGAAGAATTCAAACAACATTTTTCAATTATTGCCGCACACACAAACATCGATCGGAATAGTGTAAAGAGTTGCGATGAATTCCTTAAAAATATGAACCTCAATTTTGTGAACTCGTTTTTCTTTTCACCAATAACAGAGAATGATATGAGAAATTGCATCAATGCTCAAAAACCGAAGAAGTCGACTGGTATTGACGAAATTCCAATGACGTTGATTAAAAAAAATGTCGAACTATTAATCAAGCCCCTAACTTTTCTAGTCAACAAATCTTTTTCCACCGGAACTTCCCTGAATTATTTAAAACTTCAATTGTTGTTCCTATTTTCAAGAAAGGTAATAAACTAGATACCAATAATTATAGGGGGATTTCATTGCTTCCCAGCTTCTCAAAACTTCTAGAATGGATTGTAAATTCTCAACTATTGACGTACCTTAGGCAACACAATATCCTAACAGATTCGCAGTTCGGTTTTCGCCAAAACTTGAATACAACCGACGCAAGTTACGCTTTATTAGAATATGTAAATGAACTAATAGAATCAAATAAAAATCCACTTGGGATTTTTTGTGACTTATCTAAAGCGTTTGATTGCGTCGATCATACTATCATTCTGAACAAGATGGAGTACTATGGTATACGCGGTATCCCTAAGCGGTGGTTTGAGACATACCTCGGCGGGAGGAAGATGAGAGTTGTTAAAATTGAACATGAAAGAAATCGATTCATAACCGACTCATATTCGGAAATGGCAGATGTAAAGGCAGGTGTCCCACAAGGGTCTATTCTTGGGCCCACCCTATTTCTCATATATGTGAATGATATAGTGTGCAACTTTCCTGATGTGACCTTCACCCTTTTTGCCGATGACACTAGTATTATTATTAATGACTCAGAGATACAGACATTACTTGGTTTCTCACAAAGGACTATGAATGGTTTACTGGACTGGTTCGTGGCGAATAAACTATCTCTCAACTTAAGTAAAACTCATAATATTTTATTCAATCCCTATAGAAATATTGATAATTTTCAGATAATTTTGGACAATGATACAATAAATCCATCACACTCCACCAAATTCTTAGGACTCACCATTGATAGTAACTTAAACTGGTCTGAACACATAAAACAATTAAACACGAGATTGAGCAAAGCTATATTCGCCATTCGAACTGTCAGAATGAACACAAGTAATGAAGTCGCTAAAACCGTTTATGCCTATTTCCATAGCCTTCTGCAATTTGGTATAGAATTTTGGGGTACGTCTGTTGAATCAACATCTACTTTTGTTATACAAAAACGTGCGATACGAACAGTTTTCAATCTGAGTTACAGGGATTCATGCAGGGATTATTTCGCAGAACATAAAATATTCACCTTAACCACCTTATATATTTACAATCTTTCACTACTCATCCACAAAAATAGAGGTTCCCTGTTGCGCCCTACAGATATACATTCCTATCCAACGAGAGACCAATCTATAATCCTACCAAATTACCGACTCAACAGAACTCGTAGGGGACCCCTGTATTCAGGGATTAACATATATAATCAGCTTCCTCAAGTTTTGAAAGCTCTCTCCATGACGAAATTCAAAGCCGAATTAAAAAAATTATTACACCAACATGTTTTCTATAATTTGAATGAATTTTTCAATACTGATCTGTAATAGTTTCACACTGCTTCATACCGATGTCAAATGCATTGTGTTGTGGTGGGTGTATATATGTGTGTATACGTATATAGATATGTGTGTATATATATTATTTGATCTGTTGATGTAATCATTTACATTATGTGAATTGGTTATAGCCATTTTCCCTAAGCTCTATGCGACTGAAATACATATATGTATATAATAGATATAAGGTAAATAATTATTGATCATAGCTAATTGTATGGGCATTTGCTACCTACAGAAATATTGTAAATATGTATTTTTGGGAAATAAAATCTATCTATCTATCAATGATAATAGAAACACTATTGTGTAAATAAACTGAGTGAAATTCTTTCTATTTCATCTTTCACCCAAACCTACTTTCTGGGGAATTCAATATGTTGCGAGAAAATTAATAAAACATTTCTTCGGCAGGCTTTGATGAAATGAAAACTACTTTGTAGGAACTGCAATAACATCCCTTCCGGTAGCAGCAGAGAATTGACGACAGAGAAAATCTCTTTATGAGATGTATACAATGACATATAATTGAAATGGAATTGAAATCCTCTTGTTATTTTGAATTATTTGAATAATCAATAAAAAAACAGTTTTTTATTATTTTATGATATATAGTAAATCACCAATTCTTATAATAGAACATCCAAGAGTGGAATGCTGCAGAAATACCCAATTTCTATGGATTGTGTCCCGTTGAAAAAGAAGTGGGAAAATGAAATTGAAATGAAAAAGATCGCACGAATTACATCAATACAAATAAAAAGCAGAAGCAGTCCTTGATGTTTTTTCATAGTCATAACGAATACCAAATAGGAAAGATTTCGAAAATCAAGGAAAATTGCACATTCTTCACGACAAAGTTCACGAAACTGAACTTGAAAAAATGCAAATGCTTCTACAAGTGTTGTGAAATAGGGTGATGTGGAACGACTCTAATTGGTCGATAACGAATTTCTGGTGGCTAATAGGTTTAAGGGAGGTCTATCTAATATCTGAAATCAATCGACGCTACAATCAACTTAGCCTCTTAGCAAGGAATTACACATATTGAAAGGTTGATCCCGTACCTCGAGCAAGTTTCGACTTATGAGTATGGCGTTCGTAGGGGGAGGAGGACGTCAGCTAGTTGATGGAAAAACCCATTTTCAAACTAATTTCTTCGAATCCAAACGAAAATTATATTGACGAAATCGATTCAATATCAAAACGTCCCATGATCTGATTAGAATCAATTAGAAAGAATAATCGTTACTTCCGAGCTTGTTCATAGATCCATAACATTTGAGTGAGACTCAGAGAATTGAAATATTGATGATGACACAAGCAAAACTTATCAAGTATTCAACAATAAGTACCCTGATCGTCAGTCAAGCCACACAATCAACTGTGAGCAAAGTGGAGAGAGAACAAGTTCCAAAATTTCAGTCACGTGAGGGAGAACTTTACGAAATTTCGCCTTGGAATTTCAGAAAACACATGGTCGCAGATGATATAAGTTGAGACATGATATTGGGACCATCTTTAATCGATGATTCATTGACTGTAGAAAAATATTTGGAATGCCGAAAACCATGCTTCAACGATTAGTTATGTGTGGTTCAATAAGGATGGCGCGCCACCCCATCATTTGACACCAATGCTTGATTTTGGTGAAACATCCCCAAATAGCTGGATTGGTAGACGCGTAACCATAAAATGGCCAGCAAGATACCTGACCTATAAAATCTTCACAGAATGATATTAACCACATTTCGAATATTATGTTGGTATGCCCTCGAACAAGAAAATAATAGACTGGGAGCCAAAAACAGATTTCCATGTGTGGGGCTCAGCACAAAAACATTCACCTGTGGTAGAAGTCCATCATGTCTCGAAGTGGAGTGTAGCAGATTTACGATTAAGAAAAGCTCAAAGTCGTCTCCACAATTTAATATACCATGAGGTGTTGGGATAGTAGTTCAGCACATGTTTCGAATCTATATAGGTTCATCATCAGCTGAATGTACATGAAAATTCTACAATAAAAGAAGAGTAATATAAAAATGTCAATATGGTGAGGTGTAAAATTACTTACATGGAGATGAAAATAGAAATGGGGAAAAACAAATTTGTCAAATGTTAGCTTAAGGCTACATGGACATATACATCAATGATAAAAAAAAATTGAAAAATAGTTGAAATTGAAATCATATCCTGTAATGGGTGGCTTGAAGCTTGAAGAAATGGTTCTAAATTAAAATTATGCTCTCAAATAAATCAGTTGGGGAAGAAAGTAGGTATAACATTCAACTATCAACTGTCAAGAATTTATAGTCAAGGAGACATGGCAGTGTGTCAAGAGACCTGTTTGCACAGAAAAAAGAGGGAGAATCGATGACATGTCAATTCGTGTCCGGGGAAAACAGATCCCATGCCATCTACAACATCAATCACATTACAATAACTTTCCATAGTGAAGATTCAATTAATTAATTTAATTTAATCAATAATGTCTCCCAATTAATAATGTCTCCTAATTAAAGACATTTTCAAATCTTCACTATTCAAAGTTATTGTAATGTGACTGATGTTATAGATGGCATGGGATCTGTTTGCCCCGGACACAAATTGACATGTCGTCGATTCTCCCTCTTTTGTCCTGTGCAAGCAGGTCTCTTGACACACTACCATGCCTCCTTGACTATAAATTCTTGACAGTTGACAGTCGATAGTTGAATGTTTTACTTACTTTCTCCCCCAACTGAATTATCTGAGAGCTTACTCTCAATTCAGAACCCTTTCATGTGAAGAATCCTAGCTATGATGTTGAACAGTGGTTATAAAGGTTTCAAGCCACCCATTACAAATATTATTTCAATGGAGTAAGGATGATATATACTCCCATTCTATTCAACAATTTTTCAAAAAATTTTTACCATTGATGTGTATGTCCATGTAGCCTTAAGCTAACATTTGACAATTTTGTTTTTCCCCATTTCAATTTTCATCTCCATGTAAATAATTTTACACCTCACCATATTGACATTTGTTATATTATTCTTCTTCTATCGTAGAATTTTCATGTATATTCAGCTGATGATGAACCTATACAGGTTTGAAACATGTACTGAACTACTATCCTAACACCCTATGGTATATTAAATTGTGGAGACGACTTTGAGCTTTCCTTCATCGTAAACCAAAACATTCGTTGAAACTTTTTGATTCTATTCAGAAAAAGCAATCCGTCTCTCACGGACTCGCTCACTTCGTTGGAACACCGTAGAAAGCTCAGAGAGTTGTCTCTCTTCTGTAGATATTTCCACGGTCAGTGCTCTTCTAAATTATCTTCAATCGTTCCACCCTTGGCAGTATCATCACGGATGACTCGACGAGTGCAGAATTCTCACCTCTTTGTTGTGAGTTCGGAGACCTGTCGAACCTCTCTTGTTCAGAGATCTTTTTTCAATAGAACTGCTGAAATTTGGGACCTCTTTCCAAAGGAAGTTTTTTCCGAGTCTCGAAAACTTCAAAAATTTTTAGTAAATGTAAATTCGTATCTCCGTCCTTGATTCACGCAGTGTTCCATGAACATTACAGGGAATCCATTTCGAATCTTTCTATATTTATAAAAAAAATTCTCTGTGATAATTGGTGAAATGATTCAGAGAGTTGAATCACGAAGTCTCGTGAACGTCAGCTGCGGTTCCGTGGGTGAGGTAATCACCAGCAGTCTCCCACGCACGTGAAAAACTTTTTTTCGATCATTTCCTCCCGATTGAAAATTCGTCAAATGATAGTTTATATGCTACTCTGAATAAATATAAACGTCAGCTGGATTTATGTCGGTGGAAAAAATCGTCAGCTGATGCAGAGGACGGTGCGTGAATGATGGTTCAAGTGGTCCCAATAGATGTCGCAAAAGTTTCAATTCCATTTCGTACACATCTGTGAAGTCTAAGTCTGAAGAGGATATATTTTTTCATATTTCCCCATTCTTTCACATAGAAGTTGAGAAAATCTTCAAATGATACTACGCATTATTTTTACTCTTCATTTATATTCGAAATGAAAGTTCCATACCATATTGTTGAATGGACTATGGTTGCGGTAATGAATGAGGATCACCATCAGCAATGATCGAATACAAAACCAAACTGCAACATCTAGTCATTCCCAACATATTCAATCACTGGCTCCACTATCTGCTAAGTATATTCATTATAAGTATAAACATACAATTTAAATTCGTTTCGAAAGCGGTAAAATAGTTCAAACCTATATTCCTTTGGCGATTTCTAGTGAATCTAGTTTTTTAGCACAATTACTAATTCACCGAAAATAAATACATTCATGATGACAGCATATTTTGCATCAAATCTCGATTTCACGTATGCAGTGATCGAAGGAGTGAAAGCTGTGAGGTAAACATTATGTTTTATGATGTATTTGGGTCAATAACAAAAATGACCACAGCCATATCATAAATATATATTCCAATATGTCTGTAAGCTAGAGTAGGTTAATTCAAAACCGAATTTTCCACTGCTAGATAGCTCATGCAGAGCTTTCTTCCGACTAGTTCACACTGAGCTGTATAAAAATTTAGCACACTTACGTTAAAATGATCTTCAAAATAATATAAACACGATTTTGGAGATACATCATCTCTTGTCATTACACCATTGTTTACAACATGGATACGTCATTTGACATCATCTAAAGCGCGCGCCAAATGGTCACGTTAGGACGGCTCAAATTTATTGTGTTTTCAATAATTCCACTTTAAAAAATTGTTTGAATATTTTCAAGCCTACTTATATATTTTCTACGTTCTGAAAATGTGAATGACTAATTTATGACATAACAAAAAATAATGCATATTCCCTAGCACGAGCTCTGTCGAAAATTGCATGAGTTATTCCAAAAGAATTCGCTGTTGACCGAGTGCGGACCGCACTCAGTATTTGAATTTATCACGATCTGCTGTGAATGGGAGAAATTACCTCGATAAATTACCGGAGTGAAGTATTTAAGACTGTATTTATCAGATAATGGCAATTAGGCCGGTCGAATTGACGTTTTTTCTCTCATTTCCGATGTAATTTATGAAGCGGCTTTTATTAACACTTGAAACAAATTGCTCTAATTGCTGCTTTAGTTAGCTTCCATTATCATAAGAGAATATACTGTTCGCATCCAGTTTGAAATGCGAGATTGACGGCACCTCGTCGAGTCTGAACTTATCAATTTCCCATTTCTCTAACTAGTTTGACCTTTCCAGAGGTTTGTTTACAATATACAGTGAGTCTTGGAATTATTATAGTTCGATTTTCATTTTTGAATGACGATCAAAATGCGCAGGTTGTTGGGAGTCCATCTCATGATTGTGAGGTCATGGGTTCGATTCCCCTAAGAGGCAGAGTTTTTATCTTGAGACTCTCTCTCTCTCATAATGGGTAATGATTTTGCCACACGCTTGAAAGTTCTGATGGAAATTTGATGTGACAAACACTGTATATGAAGACCATTGAAACATGCAACGTTTGTATTGTAGAAGCTAATCTGAGCAGTAAATATATAAAAAAAAGTGGGAAGGTTGGACTGGTATTTGATTTATGTGCAAAAATCTCATTTCAGTTTTTTCAACTTTTTCATGCGTATGGCTGAGAAATTCCCTTGTATGTCTACTTTTGTTCTCAGAATTTTGAATAACTTGTGGACAATTTTTTCCTCAAATCTTTTTTCCACGAATAACCATGCTGCCTCTGAGGTACGCCGTAGGTAGATAGTAACAAGGTCTAATTACTCAATAAGGATTTCGGTCGGAGTCAATGATTGGTATGAAAATACCCTAATTAGCATCCATTACTACTATTTTTGAAAGCCGATTTTTTTATGTGTATCTTAAAGAAGTTTTATTACCGGTTTCGACATAATCATGTGATCGATGATTTATTTATAGTTTGGAATACAGGTCTTATGATATATCATCTGAAAGGTCTCTCATCAACGAATTCAGTAATAGCCCAATGAATTCGATTCATTTTTTCAAATATTATTATTGCAATTTCAATTGCAAAGTACATATTAATTACTCGGGGGAAAGCAGGAAAGCAGAAGTAATAGTATATTATGCAACGATCGTGTAATGATGGTTATTAATACATGAGCATAAACCGGGATACGAAACGAGCCGAAGGCGAGTGTATTAATAACCATTACATGAGAGTTGCATACGCTATTTTATCTACACCCAATAAATAATGAAGAACTATAAATATTATATTATTAGGTTTTTATAGTGAACACAATAATAGTAGGTAATCAATCGTATTTCTTTAAAAAATTCTACAAAATTAAAATTGATGGTATTACCACGGAAAATACAATGAGAAATGAAGGGTAGATGAAAAAATGGAAAAAAATCTCTACCGAGGTCAGGAATTGAATCCGGACGTTTCTGAACACTGCCGGCGCCATTGACCACTCGGCCATGAGAGCTCATTTGATTTGGTCGAAAATATAAACAGATATGTTGCATTTGTCAAATGGAAAATATAATCCCTTCGATTGTATTTTTTTCTTGTCTAAGACATCTGTGGTGGAGTCGCTGGTAATTCTTCTATATCACTGCTATAAGACATTTACATACGATTTTCGAAAATTGACTGAATTCTTCAAAAATTCAATTCCTACTGATTTTTGACTTGACATACGTCAAAATGCAAAGCTTGCACATCATGCTTGATTAGAAAATTATGGGTTTCTATTGGTTGAAAATCTGTATCTTAATGAAAATCTGTATCGTAATGGATTTCATTTTAAAACGAGTTATGGACATGTAAGTGTATTATAATAGTACGGGGGTAGATAAATATCTTTATTCAGTTGGCCAGGTGACGCCCCCCTTCCCCTTCAAACTTAAACCCCTCAAAAGTCGGAACTTGTGCGAGGGAATGTATTGCCGAAAGCTCTGTTTTCAACAGGTGAATCCTGCATACCTAAGATGTATTGGAATGGTAGATCACTGAATCATGAGTCTGCCAGTCTAGTATGGGAAAGTACGATATGTAGAAAATGACACGTAATTTGGTCTGTTTCAGCCTCCCCCTCCCCCATTCGAATTCGAATTTCAAATTGTATACATAAATGAAAATTTCATAGAGTGATATCATTGCGGATAAACATGGATAGGTCACTGAAGTGTGCATAACAACTCTAGGTTGTTATACCACTTGTGTGTGACTCCTCATGCTATCGTTGAATGAGCATAAGTATGAATAATATTTATCTATATACATGTTTTATGTGTGAACGGAGATGCTTAAAAAATACTTGAAATGTGTGGAAAAACAGGCGCAGTATCACGCATGCGTCAATACATTCAGATAATTACAACAGAACAAGAAATAAAAGATTGAGTAATGAAGCATAGGTAGTTGGTATCGGTGGTAGAAAACTTAAATTTAAAGTGAAAAACCAAAATTATGTAGTAAAACGTACAACGCACTCATTAGTACACATGTGGTAAATATATGGAGGTTGACTGTTAACAAAATAAATGAATTGAACATAAACATATAAAACAACACATTAAAACCGGATCAAAAACATAGGTTTGGAAAAACTTGAACATTGATTCAGTACTCTAGACTCCACCGGAAGCTTGGTGATTCAGTGTTCTATTATGCCAATGGAATCTTTCGCAATGAAATTTTTTGGGTACGTTTTACTTGATTTCCCATATATAGTTTGTATCTTGCCCTATTTCTTGTTCGCTTCCAATTTTACTGCTCAAAAATGTAGGAAAGTTGTGGGCATTTCAAATAGTTGACCACTATAATAGCTCACTGATGTTATTCATTAAAAATAATGATGATAGATTAATGTGAAATAACATATATATTTCTATTCACTCTGTATACATGAAACTCATTGAGATGTCACTGTATTCGTCATTGGAAGAGAACAAATAGAAGGCAACAAGACGAATCAGTTCATTGAATGAATTTGAAAACTGGTGACGTAACTTCTCCAGAATATTCAATAACTGACGAATTTGTTCCATAATTCAGCTGCTCATTATATACTTGAATAAAGCACGTATTTGAAAAAATTATCTTCTTCTGAAGTTGCTAACCTTGTTAGAGAAACGCCCGTCGAGTGCGAGTGATATTAGTTTGGTGTTACGGTAATCGATTTCCTCAAAAGTTTTTGACAACGATTTGATTCTCATGATTAGAATACACTGAAATTGAATTTACTTCATCTGATTCTGATACTCTTGATCTTGATAACGGTTCTACCACAGGGCGCAATATTGGGTCCCATGCTGTTTATATTTTATGTATATAGTATTGATTCAATAGCAACAGGAAGTCATTATACTGCCTATGCAGATGACTCCTCACTTGTTATATCTGCATCAGCTACAAAAATATTAGAGAGCAAATGTACCAGGATAATGACACAGGTAGCAAATTACTTCAATGGTAATGACTTATTCTTTAATGCTGAAAAAACTGAAATTATTCGTATTCATAATAGGCAAAATAGAGTTGAAGACATAAGTTTCAAAGTAAACAATGTGACTTTGAGAAATACAAACAACAGTGTGAGGTTCCTGGGTATTCATACTGATGAGTTTCTCAAAGCTGTCAACAACTAACTCAAAAACTCAACTCATTGAAGTTTCTGTTCATAAATCTACGATCAGTTTCAACTAAGAGTCAGCTGCTCAATATATATTACTCATAGGTTGAAACTAGACTTAGATATGGTGTCTGTTTCTGGGGCGGAAGTACCTCAGAAAAAAAGGTTTTATAGCGCAAAGGCGTATCCTGCGATGCATAGCATATTGTAAAAATTGAGAATCTTGCAGGGCAATTTTTAAGGAGTATGGTATCTCAACTCTAACATCTACATTTTAGAACTATGCATTTAAGTGTACCAAAATGGACTAAATTTAAAAAAAAATCAAAATATTCATCAGCATGACACTAAATTGAAAATAATTTCCATTCGCCTCTAGCAAGGCTCAGAATAACTTCCTATGCACCGGAGTACTTAGGACCAAAGGTATATAATCATCTTCCAAATTATTTGAAGGCCATAGAGGGATTCGCTAAGTTCAAATATTTAATAAAAAATTATTTAGTGGAGAAATGTTGTTATACATTGACGGAATTCTTCACCTGATTCATTTTTCTTGTCTTTTGTATTATATTGACACTTCCTATACAATGTATATTGTCTGACTGAAAATAAAGTATTATTATTATAAAGTAATTCGATTCACAATTCTGTTTCACCGCGTTATGAGGAAGAAGTTTTTCTCAGTAATAGTAGTAATTTTTATACGGATGTTTTGTAATTTTCAAAACGAAAGTACACAAACTCAAAGAATCTATGATATCGACTATGTTTTTTTTCACTTCCGATGCTTCCCCAACATACTCCTCATTGAATCATTTGCAGAGTCATATTTCACGCATTCCAATATAGAGCGCAAGTAACTCGGAAATTGTTCAGATGCAGACTGTCTCCAGAGAATATCCATTTACCAAGTGCCTTCATCACTTGTTCTTGTAGTCTCCTGAAATCCTCATAATAGAATGATAAAATGAGAACTTAAATCACGACAAATGTAACATGTCATAGAAGATCATGACAAACGTTCTTAATGCACGTCGAAAAAAGCGAACAAAGAAAAATGGGACGCCATCTGCTTCCAAAACAACCAGTGGCGGTCTTATTCCTGAGGAACTCCATATGGAATTGGTTAAATATCTCATAACGTGGAGTAGATGAAGTCAGTTGGAACAGAAAGATAACAAAACAATAACCGAACGAAAGCAGGACTTTATTGAGATGGTAATTTGGGGTATGATTTCATATTATCTCTCAGACCAAGTAGTGGCCGATTTTTCAATTTTGCCTCTGAAGGGAAAATATTTGGAGCTAAAATATCCTTCGGAAATATCCTAATGCTCATATTCATAAAAATACTCATCTTTGTAAACTGAATCTACTTCTGTTCTTAAAACTGATTTACAAATAGTTTTTCTTCTATCCTTCTTTTTCGAAATCTGGCAACGATCTTGAATTTGAAACAATTCTTCCAAGAGAGGTAGCTAAGAGCTATTCATATCAAATGAGCTCATAGATAAACAACGCTTAGACAGTATGATAAAAGAAGATTCATTCAGAGACGAATGTAAACAGGCAATAAATGCATAACGTTCTCAATTCTCCAATACATGGGGGCAACTAGCTGATTTTGCGCTAACGTAGTTGATATTTCAATCATAGGAAAATTTGAGAAACGTTCAGTACTACCCAGTGGGTTAGTTTCCGATATACATACCTCACCTTCTATGATTAGTGTATGAATAAGTTACATTACATATTTGCTATTGCCTCGGCTCACCGCTCTCCAACAACAACATATGATGGACATATTCTACTTATTATCAAATCTTGTTATCGTATTTTAGACTTCCATTCTGTTTGGTTGGTTTCAAATGGTTCTAAAATGCTTCTTTTCGTTAACCAGTTGGCGAACGTCGACCCTCGTAAGTCAAAACTCAAGAGAGCAATGTATTGAAGAGGACTTACCTTCTGAGGTATGAGACCCATCTTGGTGGTCCTGATGGGAATTGAACCCCTTTCGAGCCCACTTTCACACTACCGAAAACTATTATAAAATAAGATAGGAATGAAATAGAACGTTAAAAATCTATTTTCGATCAGGGAACACAATACTCAGCCAGCTCACATAAACTCAACCAAACAAAAACAGCGACATCAACTATGTTAACCGGATACCATGCAAGTGCCGCAAATCCTACAAAATAGAAACCAGAACACTATTGGAAGTGAGAATGTGCCGAACAGAAGAACTCACAACGAGGAGAAACCACGAAATCAGGGATAGGGGAGCACGTTTGGACAAACCAATACAGCAAAAAATGGTCTGAAGCTGAGGCCATGGACAGGGAGAAATTCAAGAAAGCTGTCTTCATTCTCAACAAGGATGCATTTAGTCATCTCAGCGTAGAAATCCGGAAGGTGTGGAAATCACTCATACCATAGACGGACCAACTTCGGCTGGACGAACGAGAAATTCGCGCCAATACATTCATTTCCTGCTGAAACCTATTAGTAGCCCCCTTTTCACCCGTTATGAGATATTTGGTTATGTATACGTGTATAACCGACCATACCTGAAAATGTTGTCAGTCATCACCCAGAAACAATTGTGCATATCAGCGATCGAAACGTCGTGAGAAATCTTGAAACTTGATTTTATATATGTTCATATTGTTTCATATTTCTTCATTTGAGTTTCGGTTGATTTTACCATTTTATATTGAATATTTATTTTTTGTCAAAATATTGATTTTTTAATGAATTGAATTTTCAATTTCTATTCTTTTTTTATTCTTTTATTGTTTTTCGTTCACCTTCTGCTCATTAATTTTGAAATTTGGAGAGTTTTATATTTATTTATTTCACCGTGTAATTCAGTTCTATTATTAGTGAATTATTGTTTACATATTTCAATACAGTAATTATACATTATATGGACAATGGAAATCAGAATTCAAGAAAACGATTTCATTCACCAAGGAAGTCGATTGTTTCGTTGGTTGTAAAATTCTACCACTGAAGTTTTCTTTTTTTACTGCTATAACACAGGAGTGCTCTATCTTCTTGATAGAACAATTTATGTCTTCAATTTCAATCCCTTAACTAATAAAACAATAACTTCAATGTGTTATAGTTGTAGGTCTCCCATGTATTGTCGAATTTCGTCGGATTTCAAACAATGGCAGCCCTTCTTTTTTACTTGTACTTGAATGGAAATTTTGAACGACATCAAATTTGAAGTTCATGTTATTTGTTAAATCATTTTGATATAATCTGTTATAGCCGTAGAAATAGTATAGTGTATAGCTGGCATAGAATTATAATTAAACACTCGTTGGAAACGACTATGTTCAGGAAAAAATATAATTGTTCTGACATTTTACTTAAATTCAACTGTGAGATGCAACCATTGATGTTTTATGTTCAACTTTTAACTTTGGTCATGATATATATGGTTCAACTAGAACAACAGACTTTAATAGTAATCAATTATTACCAATTTGGTAACCCATCGAGAATTTTCATGAGATTCTTCATCGAAAACACAGGGATCCCCATTCACGGGCCACCACTGAGTATAACTTGTGCCGCCGATTGCAATTAATATGGTGGCGAATGCAGTGCTACATTCATTTGGAACCCAATACGGCGTCAGAAGATTACATTACAGATTGTGCGAAATTCTGAAAGTGATCATAACACACTACATTTATCGTTCATCGCCCTATTTTCTTTCCTTTCCCATTTCCTCTGGGAACTTTCGGTTTTCAATGATAGATTGATTGTCAAAATTTCCACTAGACTACTTGTGAGTAACAAGGATTGAAGTATTTTGGTTTTATATATCTGGAACATAATCAATTGAACAGTTGAGATAAATGTAGGCCTGATATGATCAATAAGTTGTTTATTTTTTCAAATATATATACAGATTATTGCGAAAAAAAAGCACTGTAATATTCAAAGAACACCGCGTGAATGGAGGGACAGGAGAAACGAAGTAACATCCACTTTAAATTTTTGAATTTTGACAGGTCACCAAGCTCATAATGAAGGGGTGGGAATTCTGTACTCGTCAGGTCATCCGTATAGATACTGCCAAGGGTGGAACGATTGATGACGATTCAGAAGAGCACCGGTCGCGAAAATATCTTTAGAAGACAGACGATCTCACATGGTTTTCCCATGAAAGATTATTATTGATCGTAATACCTAGCATCGGGATACTTGAGTTTTTAGGAATAGTTACTCATATTATCTGGATATTGCACAAAGATAGATCGGCTTTTTTTGAAAAGAGACATGCCTGGGTTTTCCCAGCTTTAAATTCCACCAATTCGATGTTACCCCATTGTATTATTCTCGCCAAGTCATCATTGAATCTATTGACCTCGATGCTCCTCTGAATGTTTGTTTCTCGTGCTAGTATAGGGAGTCTGGAAGAGAAACTAGTATGAAGAGCACTGTCGTCCGCGAAACTACACCGAACAAGATGTTTCTTCCAGCAAATCATTAATATGGAGCAGAAAAAAGTGGGTGCCAGAACTGAACCTTGACATTATTCTCAAGCAGCACAAAAACAGCCTCTGTAAAAATTCAAAATACTAAAAGGAGACACAGAAAGGTCTAGGTGGGGTGAGCAATTAGTATCCGGGTGTACATTTGGAAAAGTTTGATTCTGGAAAAGTTCAATGAGGTTATTTCAAGATTCTACATGAAAGGAAAGTAACATGAGACACAAGGCTTCTGCTGCACAGTATCTGTTAGTACCGATGTCCGTCCGACCTACAACTCATATTGGTCATTCAAAACGAAACTCTCAAAAAATTGAGGATCTGCTTCAAGAAAGTAGAACATCTGTCATAGAGTGTGTGTACTCAAGTCAAGTCAGCAATATATCTGGAAATGAGGGTATGAATGTGTACTACCGCCGTGCTAGGTAAATGACTTAACCTCCTTGCTATTATGTCATGAATTATTTTATATCAAACTTATATTAACTTTAGTTCTTTGGGGTTTTTCATCTACTACAATCTGGGAGTGATATTGAAATCTATACGAGTGTAGAAGGACAGATTTCTAGTTCACCTCGAAAAGTTGCTGCCTTAATTAAAAAACACTGAAGACTTACAACCTACACAAACTACACGTCCTGTAACAAACATTATACCTTATGTCCCTCAACTATCTGAAAAGATAAAACGGATCTGCAACAGGTATAATTCAAAACAACAAATACCTACTTCACGTTCAATACTGACACACACTAAACCAACTGTAACAAACATTATACCTTATGTCCCTCAACTATCTGAAAAGATAAAACGGATCTGCAACAGGTATAATTCAAAACAACAAATACCTACTTCACGTTCAATACTGACACACACTAAACCAACTGATATAACAGAAAACACAAAGAATTGTATTTATTTATTTATTTATCTGTTGATCATATAGAATACCAACAGGCACAGACTGCCCAAAGAGGTATCCACGAATACATATATGAGACATACAGGTGGAAATGGATAATTCTAGAAAATCTTAAAACTAGGTATTATCTTATGAGCTATGTAATACACTTCAGTTTTGTTTTGAAGGAATCAATTGAGTTACTGAAAATGTCAATGGAAGAGTATTCACTGTTGTGAATTTGAATAATCCTATTGATTGGGGAATTTTTCCTGAGGTTACTACTATGAGTAGTTTGTTCAAATGTGGGATTGTTTCTCAGGTGACGAGCAGGTACATACATATTTATATTGCCCAATAACGAGGGTGAATTGATACGATTGTTCAGTATTTTATATAGAAATATAACATCATTGTGCTGTCTGCAAATTTTTAGTGTACGGATATCAAATTGTTTTCTCAATCTGTCGTTGCTTGCGGCATACTCATATATTCCATTCATTTTATAATTTAGAAATCTTAGAAAATTATTTTGAATCACCTATAGTCTGTGTTTGTATACTTGGTATTGAGGGCACCACACAACGGATGCATAGTTGACTCTACTGTAAACGTAAGCGTAGTACAATGCTTCGAAGGCTTTAATTGACGTACATTTTTTACAAGCTCTGAGAACGAAACCCAACATTCGGTTACTTTTGGCAGCCTTATTATCGATGTGTGACGTAAATGTCATCCTATTATCGAAAATAACTCCAAGATCCTTGATTTCCTGACATTGTTGAATTTTATTGTCATTAAAATTGTAATCGTAGGAGAACATATTAATTTTACGGCTGAAAGATATGAAAAAAACATTTATCCATGTTCAGATATAATTTATTCTTGTAACAATAGTCATGAAATCGGTCCAAGTTTTGTTGTAAGTTATCACAACATATCTCTTGTTAATGCGTTTGAAAATATATCGGTGAAACGTCCAGACCTCTAGAAGTATGAAAAAGTGAACACAAGATGTACATCGAGAACAGACAGATTGATGCTTCTAAATTATCAGAACACTTTCTAATTGCCGATGCAGATCATACAGTGGAGTGGAATGACAGTCAGATGATCGGATTTGGTTTACGAAACGTTACCAATGTGTATTTTAATAAATATTTGTTTTTGATTTTTTTATTGGCAAATTTGAGTTACACGAAACGTTTCTGACTGATAGTACGTGTTTCATTCAGGAGGAACTGTTCGTTAATTACTGTAGCAACTTTTCGGGGTAGATTAGAAATCCGCCATTCGCCACTTGCCCAGATTTCAATATAAAATCTTATTTTTCCATATTGTGGTGGGTTAAGAACCCAGAAAAAACCCAAACAAATGAAAGAATCCATCCACCACAAAATAATAACAATCAAACAGAACTTATACTGACACTTATTCCACTGAAATTTTTATTTCTTTATCAACTAATCCTACGATCTTGGCGCATAATATTTTTCTCTCGGTAGAAATGAAACACTTATCGCCTTGGTATGTAATATATTTTTCCTATAGATTTTTTTTTATGTTTATTTCATCCCAAAATACACAGAGTGTTACATAGGGACACCTCTATTACTAAAAGTAACCATTTAGCCCTTCATGGGCGTGCCAATAAATAATTACTGTCTATATATACCTACAGGTAAAAATATATACAAACATTCACTACAATTAATGACTCGACACAATAAAAAATTAAATATATGTATCACAGATAAATGGTCATTTAATAAATGTATCACAATACAATAAATACTCAGTTAAATATATCACAGTAGTGGAGTTGACAACAATACTATTGTCTATTATATTTTCAATGAATATACAATGGAACGTAATTCTTCACAGTAATTTTGAATTTGTTTACATCCAACTTTTTCATGTTGCAGGGGAGTTTGTTAAATTCTATTGCTCCTTTATATAACACTGAATTTAGGCCATGACGTGAGCATATTTGTGGTAAATATATATCTTTATGCTGCCGAGTTTCATGTGAATGGATTTCATATCTCATAAGGAACCCTATTTGAGTGTGTCTTGCCTGATTCAGTATTTGATGAATAAATACATTAACGTTTACCACATATAGACTATCCAAGGATCTAATATTGTATTTATTAAACAGGTCTGATGTTTTAAACCTCATTGGTAATTTATACAGATTCTTTATTGCTTTGTTCTGTAGTGTTTTCAGTGGTGTTATATAACTTTCAAAAGTTGAACACCAGATGATTGCTAGGTATTCCAAATGGGAGTGAACTAGTGAGAAGTGAACTGACCTCAGTAGATATTTTGAAACAGTATAACTTAATCTCCTGAGAACACCCACTGGTCCGGTAATTTTTTTACGAATATGTTCAATGTGCTCATGCCATGACAATCTTTCATCTATGATCAGAGCAAGGAATTTAATTTTACTAGAGTACTTCATAGTAGTATTTCCAATAGACATTTCTTTTTTGGTATTATATGGTACCTTACATATATCAATCCACATGAAAGACGACTTATTCAAATTGAGGGTCAACTTATGGCAAGACAACCACACGGCCAAGCACTGGAGGTCTTCTTTGATGTTCTGGAAGATCAATTTTCATTTGTATTTCCGATATCAGATCTACAATGTTCTCAATCATACATATTGTAATCGACGGAAAATGCTACAGTTTCTTGTTCAATACAAAACCGCGATACGTTTTTCGTTATCTGACTTCCTCAAACTATGTATAGCGAAATACGTGTCGCCGTTTTCTGAATCCTTTTTATGAATCGTACAAGGACGTTGTATTATTTTTATTGAATATGAATTTTGTACGAGATTTGACCATTTCTTTTCCTTTCAATTCAATATATCAAACTCGTTGCTTCTTTTCAAGCTTTAGTCCCTCATCGTCATGATCGGAATCATCCAATTTTTCTGAAATCATTTGATAACAGTGTACATGAAGCAGAGTCAGCCACATACATCACTGAATCTAGTGGAACGAATAAACATAGGTTTGCCGTTTGCAGGATACCTTAGACAAATATTCAAACTGCGATGAACTTTGCGAATCCGCTCACCCTGGAGTAGATACAGTTTTGCCGTGAACGGATTGGATAATCGAGAAGATACATCACAGAACGAGCAATTACTCTAATAACAGGAGTTGGAAGAAGGCGCCTGTGCCTGTAGACTCCAGCACCTGTGAGTGCATGCGGGTGAAAATAACAGCCAGAGGCCGGTGATTTATTACGGAAATTTTCATGTTTATGACTTCATTCATTTCTGCAGTTTGTTGTATTTGCCGTCGATTCGCCTAAGAAGTGAAGAGGCGTAAAACTGTATCGATTTGCCTTTCAGCGTTGGAAGCATTTTTTTATGTATATTACACAAGCATGATCATCCTTTCGGATCATATGGAAAGCGAAACAAATAATTGGGAGTGAAAAATTATTAGAAACTTTTTTACTTTGTCAAATATTGACTTTGAAATGAAGTCATCTGTATCTGTAGAGTAGGGAGGGTGAGTGTAGACCCACAGCACTAAGGCCACAATATGGCCCATTGTACATCCTCCCAAGGAGTCGCCCTCCTAGGACATTGTCCATCTTGCCTTATCCAGGAAGGAGGACAGGTCATCAGGGGACATCTCCTTAATATCGGTAGGTGTAGGCCAAGACTCACCGAACACACACTCTCTTATCGAAGATAGCTCCAGACATTCGCATAAGACATGCCTGCCAGTTTCATCTTTCTGTTCACACATCCTGCATAGAGGTGTGTCCACTAGCGTCATAATATGGAGGTGTTTCCTTAGTTGACAGTGTCCAGTCAGAACGTAGGTTCTTCCTGGTAATCGCCAAATATTTATTCGGATCCAGCTTCCCAGGGTCGCCTAGGGTGATCCTGGCAAAACTGCATTCTTTGGTTTCATCCCATCTCTTAAGGGATTGAGTATGGGTGTAACGTTTGGCTAGTTTCGCAATTGTCGAAGTCGTCAAGCCATGGGTGTCACCTAGTCCCAAAAGAAATGAAGTCATAATTTCTTCTCAAAATATCATACTCCTCACGAAGAAAACAAACCTTTCGGGAAAGAAGTAGCGAATAATGAATACCTCCAGGAGATATGCATGAATCCTACATAAATGTGTTTCTAGCGTTTGATTCGTGAATGCAACACCACGGTAATCTGATATCGGTGGCGGGTTGCAGCCTCCTATGATGCTAGTGAATCGGAGAAGATTTTTGTTTACAGCTTATCCAATCTATCTTGGCACAGTATTACGTACATGCCCAGCAGTCTCTGTGAGGTATGCTAAGATAAAAAAATCACCTATTATATAATTTTATTGTATTGAAATTCATTCCCAGAAGGTGTCTTTTCTTTCATCATGGTCCATACTATCTGTATGCAACTGAAAAAGTATACGAGTTTGTAGCATGAAGGATTGGATAAGCTGTACATATTTTGAACGTATCAAATTGAATCGATCGAAGCACTGATTCAGAAAAATATATCAACGACAGCAATCATTTAATGAACATGCCCCCAATTGAATTCAACTCCAATTCGAATGCCGAACATTCTTTTTCTGCTTCCAGATACTCAACAAAATCACAACATACTGTGTTGCCTCTATATCAGATACATCTGAATAGGACCTAAGAGTTATTTCATATTTTATTATTGCTTTTGTTATTCTAGTCGGTTCGTTTATTCATAGAATGTTGTTCCTTATAAGTATGATCCATTTCTAGAAATATTCTTTTCGAAAGATTCATCTCTGTGTCCAAGATTTCAGTATTCTCATAATCAATTCGATGATCGTTACGATTCACATGTTCCGATAAGGCACACGAATTGATGTTCCTTCTACAATCGCTTCTGTGTACAATTTTGCGACTATTGAGATTCCTAGCTGTTTGACCAATATACGTCTGATTACAATCTTGACAGGGGATTTTATAAACAATATTAGATTTGTGTTTTCAAAATTGAGGATTTAACTTTAGAGTGTAGGAGAGAAATATTTTTGTGTAAACTTCCGTGTTTCCGACGTGAAACATTGAAACTCAGCGTGGCTGCTGAAATTTCAGTTGAAAGATGGGTTTTTAAAATTTGTTTTTCGTAGCAGTAGCTACGCCTTGAGCTCATAACGAAGCACTTTCTTTCAGCGCTCTATGTAGTGATATTATTTTACGACGACAAATTTTTTCCATTCCTGATATAGCTGTCTATGCAAATTTTTTGCCACAAGAAATGTTATTAACAGCATTCGGATCGAACAACTCCTCAAACATGTCTGAAAGTTTGTCTTTGTGTCGACTTGCTGCAATTTGAAACGTTATTTTTTTTTTTGGTTATTCACCATTTCATCTGTAAATCATAAAATAAACATGATATTTCGTTGTTTTTTTTTCTAATGTATTGATTGTAACGACATTTTTCAACTTTTAAAACCAACCGTATCACAAAATTGGGAGCACTGGTGTTATTAAAATTGGTAAATGTACTTGTAATCGATGACATTTAGCTATAACTGAAAAAACGTGTGAGAGAAGCGCGGCTGGCTCTAAAATTTGAGAGTAAGTATGTGACGCTGTGGAGGGAGTTTAAATTAAAACTAACAACTGACTTGCCTGGCAACCTTCAATTCCAGGTATGTGAGGTTCTTACAGAAACATTCCAGTCGAGAAATAACGGTCAATGGTTTTTGCATTCTATACAACTTTTTTTTCCACAGCTACATCAGTGAAATCGAAAACTCTTATTAAAGGGCCGAAAAAAAAAATGGACCATAATCCTGTCTGGCAACCTCCACAATATTATTTATTAGGACTTCCTAGACTCAAATCTTCAATCAGAATGGGGTCATCGGTTTTTTCAAACGGAATGTTTCGCAGCGCCCGCTCTACTCTCTTCTCTGAGATGTCTGTTGCAACTGATGCTAGATTGTTTAGAATCTTATGGAGACACATTTACGGATCAATGACAATAAATTTCAGACATTACGAACAACGTGCTATGATTTGATGCTGCATTTGATTTTTGTCTGAAGATATGGGTTCGACTTCGAGCTCAATTTCAGTCCTCCTATTATTCATAGTAGTTTTGGGTAGATTACTTATTTGTAGTTCAGTTTGTTGCTTATGATGGTTGATTTGGATCTTGTGAATTAGTAACACGTGCCATAGTCCCGTTTTTTCTATTGGGAGTAAGTAGACAGTCTAAAGCCACAGACATCACTTTCTATGTATGTGCACAGTACCGAAGGTGTGAACATGGGATCTAAATAAATGAATAAACATAATATCATTCACTCAAAGATTTCAGAGCAAAGTGGAAATTTGCTCGAAAGCGATTTTTTTTCGAAGAGTTGACGATTTGCTTATCGATTCGAGGTGAAGTTTGGCTACTATGCATCATTGGAAGCCGGGCATATTTCACCTTTTTCCACCATAAAACCAGTGAACGTTACTCATCTCATCTACACCTTCTTCCACCTGCTTCAATGAATTTTCTCCACGCATATTTCAATTTCTCATGAAAATAACTTCATTTCGAAGTTTCCTGAATCTCTTCTTAGGTATTCGGAAGTGCATAGTCAACCGACCAATTGGTAAACTATACTATTTGATTTGAATAGTCAAAATAATAAGCAAAATCTAATGTCATACTCATCAAAAACGAAATAGAATCAAAGGAATACTAGTACGGAAGATTTGGCCGTAATTTCAAAAAATAATATCCATAGACTGCCAATCAGTCAGCGTCCAAAAGAAAACATATAGCCAGCCTACTGGTTGATTAATGCCATGCAGAAATCTTTCGATTAAATGTACTCGTCTTCAGGCAGCTATATTATGCTCCATGAAAAAATATGCGGCATGACAAAATGAATATTC
Source organism: Zygogramma bicolorata (assembly GCA_032362365.1). Classification (NCBI taxonomy): domain Eukaryota; kingdom Metazoa; phylum Arthropoda; class Insecta; order Coleoptera; family Chrysomelidae; genus Zygogramma; species Zygogramma bicolorata. The sequence goes on along the minus strand of JAVJAQ010000357.1, from coordinate 62,751 downwards.
ATTTGACTAGTCAAACAATGCATGTTTTCGGAACAAATTTGAGAGTTGCTTGAAGCGGAGTCCGGCAATCTTACAACTACCCAAAACGCGTTCTGTTAGTTGACAACTTTGCGGTAATGGTATATAAACGTGTATATAAATCAAGTTCATTTCAATAGTGAGAATATTGGAGATGATGAATTTTCAATACAGATAGCGAACGTTGACGGTGAACAGATATTTTTCTTCAGTGGTTGAATAGTCATTAAATGTTTTGTACGAGGTCGAATTTTTCACATTTCCGAACAATAACCATGACAACCAAACAATATTTTAAGGAAGCCTACTTCTTTGACAATTCGAATGAAAATGATAGCCATATTCAGGCGGTTGGAGGAAAACATAAATCGATTCATCGAATAACATAAAGATCATTCAATTGTATGGTGTCTCAACTCACCAGCACTGTACTGATAAAAGTCAGGGGTAAACGATGAGTTTTGGAACCTTTGGTGTAAAAGTTGAAACTTTTCCTAGAGATTTTTGAGTGCAAAAATATCAGTTTGGTGTTAGGGTAATTGATCTCTAGGAAAAGTTTCAAAAGTCAGGGGATGCGACCCGAGTTATTTAACCCCTGAATAGAACAGAACACAGAGTACAGAAAGGAATGAACTTCAATCCGTAATACATTTTCTAAATTCGAAAAAAAATTGGTTACTGGTTCCATTATTTTTGTACTGCACTAGGTTCTTCTTATGACGAAGTTACAGCAACAGAACAAACAACAAAAGTAATTTTTCATATAGCAGAATAGTTCTGAGTATGTTTCATTCTGGGTTATTTGACCCCCTGGAAGATTGTTATGGGTCTGTTGTCTAGAATTCTCATAAAAAAGTATGTTACCGCACTAGTGCGAAAGGTGCTATTCCCGCACCCTAAATCATTGTTGTCAAGTTCACTTCAGCACACTCTCACAGAAAAGGTATTTCTTGGTATAACCTCCCGATATTTTCAGGAAATTTAGAATTCATGCCACAAATGTCGGGTGTTGTTTATCTAAGAAAAAACATGACAAACACGCATGATAGATATTTCGAGGGTATCTTCAAGTAAATGAAACGGAAATTGAATATCTTGTTAGAATGCACTTGAGTCAGCGATAAAATGAGCTTGTTTATGATGCGACATCAACAAACGATGATATTGGAATCTTTGGTGTAAAAAAAATTGAATTTTCTTCTCCTGAAGATCTGCTAACCTTGTTAGCGGAACGCGCGTCGAGTGCAAAAATATCAGTTTGGTGTTAGGGTAATTGATCTCTAGAAAAAGTTTCAATGCTACATCAAGTAATATTCGCGTATGATCCTCCAGATTATAATCTACTTTCATTATTATAATTGACTTTTTTGTGTACCTAGTGAGAAAGTTCCCTAATTTTTCTACGTGTGCCTACTGGGGAGTTCATGGAATAGTTTTCTTTGAACGAAACAAGCCTATATAGACTTTCGAGAATGGATTCGTATCGTGTTGATTGAAATTTTATTTCAAACTATTCGCCGTTTTTCCTATACGTCGGATTCTGTAACACAGAACAGGATCACGTGCCATAAGTTACAGTGGACTCACAGGAAGGAGTTCAACTAAGACCACGCCGCTGAAGATGACTGCCGCAGATGCAGCCGAAAGCTCAAAATTCCACGACACTCAAGCCCGAAAAACTTGAGATAGATAGATAGATAGATAGATACTTTATTGGTGTTAATATACATCACGTATTCACACAAGTCCAAAAATTTTTTACATACAGTGCTGTACAATACATTAAAAATTTACAACACAACAAAAAAAAACATATCGAGGACGTACAGTTACGGTTGATAAAAATTTTTAATAATAAAATTGGTGGTTATTATATACCGAGGTCGTCTTCAAGAAACTCATCTATACTGTAGTAAGCTTTAGATATTAGAAGATTTTTTATTTTGCGTTTGAATAGAGTATCAGGTAAATTTCGTGTTTCCTCTTGAAGTTTATTGTAAAATTTTACAGCCCAGTACTTCGGCCCATTTTGGCTTTTTTTAAGGCGACATATATCGATAACCATATCTTTTTTATTTCTCGTATCATATTCATGAATATTTTCGAAAGATTCATACTGAAGTATATGTGCTTTTATGTAGACTAAGTTTTCTAGAATGTACATAGATGGGAATGTTAATATGCCCATTTTAATGAAAGATGTTTTGCAATCATCTCTATAATAAATTCCATCTAGAATTCTAATTGCTTTTCTTTGTAGACTGAATATCCTTCGACTTTCTGCAGCATGCCCCCATGCAATAATAGCATAAGCGATGAGTGAATGACATAAAGCAAAATATGCTGTTCTTAGTGTACCATTCGATGTACAATTTGATAGATTTCTCAATACATATAAGTTTTTCCTCAGTTTCTTTGCTGTATAGTTAATATGTTCATCCCATTTCAATTTTGGATCAAGATACACACCTAAGAACTTCACACTTGTCAGTGAGTTATCATATTCATTAGAATTTTTCAATGTAAATATAATGTTTTGTGTTTTACTTGTGTTGATGAAGAGTTCATTTGCACTGAACCATCTTTCTGCATTTGACTGTGCCTCACCCGATCTGCTCCTGACTTCAGTCATAGTTTTGGAGTTCGTTAATAGGGTTGTATCATCAGCATAGAGTACAAATGATGTTAATGTTTCCCCGTAAGGTAGATCATTGATAAAAATCAGAAAAAGTAGAGGTCCCAAGATAGATCCTTGTGGTACCCCTGTCGAAATATATTTGCTTGTTGATAGTGTGTTTCCTATTCCTACTATTTGTTCTCTATTAGTGAGGTAACTTTTCATTAATTGAATGCTTTCATAGCTAAATTGATAGATTTTCAGTTTTTCAATGAGCAGATCGTGTGACACACAGTCAAAAGCTTTACTCAAATCGCAGAATACTGCAGCTGTGTATTCGGAATTTTCAAAACCTTCTACTATTTTCATTGTCAGATCTAGTATTCCTGATATTGTATTCCTATTCTTTCGAAACCCATATTGTGAGTTAGTGAAAAGGTTGTTTGTTTCAAAATAATTTGCTATTTTTAATGCCATACATTTTTCAAATATTTTTGACATTACTGGCAGCAGTGAAATGGGTCTGTAATTGGATGGATCTTGTTTATCTCCTTTTTTGTAGATTGGTACAACTAATGCTTTTTTCAAGACCGAGGGAAATTTACTCTGTTTTATACACAAATTGATAAGTTTACATATAGGTATAACAATAAGATCAGTAATACATTTAATTATTTCAACATTAAAACCATAAATGTCTCTACTAGGTTTATTTTTCAGTGATTTTAAAGCATCTCGCACTTCATTGTAGGTTATTTCTGTGAAAGTGAATTTGGTCCTTATGTCAGTGACTTCATTTAATTTTTCCATAGGATCCATACCTGTACGGTCCAAGTTGTTTATTAAATCTCGTGCTACACTAACAAAATAGTTATTCAAGTCTTCCGGTGAAATATCTATACTGCTGTTTTTTGGTTGATTTCTTTTACTGTTAATGATTTTCCACATGCATGATGCTTTGTTTTTTGATTTTTTTATTAAATTGTCATTGCTGACTTTTTTAGCGGTTTCAATTTCTTTTCTGTATAAGTTCTTTATTTTATTTCTCTCAATGAGAAGTTCTTGGGTTTTATATTTCTTATAAAGATCATTCATCATGTGAACTTGTTCTCTTCTGGTTCGAAGTTCGTCGTTGAACCAGGTAATGTTGTGTTTGCGTGGTTTATCAGTATATTTTTTTTCCGGAAAAGCTTGTTGTAGAGCACTAGATAGAATGTCGATAAAAATACTGAATTTTTGTTCAATTGTCAAAGTGATATCATTTATAAAAGACCACGAATTACCTTCAATAAGTTTATAGAAGATAAACTTACCATGACAAGTGATTGGTCGACATACTTTAAGTATCGGTTTTTTCTTCAGCGTTTCCATGACAATGTGAATAGACTGTCCACGATGATCTGTCAAATCAGTTTCATAGGTATTTGTAGTGTATAACGAAATATTGAAATTGATGAAAATATTGTCAATGCAATTTTTTTTCCTTGTATTTTCATATATTGTTTGTTCTAGTCCAAAAGTTCCTAACATGTCACCCAACAGAATTGTATCTTTTTCATTTATACCAAAATGCACATTGAAGTCGCCTGCTATAATAATATTCTTGTCTGATCCTATTCTAATTAATATTTGTTCTAGAATATTGAGAAAAGTTTTAAAATCTCCCAGTGGAGATCTATATATAGATAGCACAAATGTATTGTACAACTTTATGAACCCACCACATATTTCAATGTGTTGTTCAATACAATAATCTTCAAGAAATTCAACGGATTCTATATCAAATTTCGATGTACACAGAATGGCAGTACCTCCATGTATCATCTTGTTCCTACAAAAATAGCTTACCACAGTATAGTTGTCCATCTGTAAAGTGTTAATTTCGTCCTCAGTTAAAAAATGTTCTGACAAACAACATATATCAAAATTTTTGTCAGCTAAAAATGCTTCTAATTCCCTCATCTTGTTTCTTGCTGACTGAATATTCAGTTGAAATATTGATAGAGATGTATTTTGAGATGTTCTCTTCAGATGTTCTGAGGATCCACTCTCTCTTTCTGCTGTGGTGGCATCCTCCTTTTCATTAAAAAACGCGAGATAAGAGCTCCATTGGGCCAGATCTCCTTGCACCATGCTTCCCTAAAGTGCTCCTGGTTTATCGTGACCTTCATTGACGAGTACAATGATGGTTGTTTTGAAGTGTGGCTTTCACAAGTGACTTCCGGAAAGTGTTTTGAGAGCATTTTTGTCAGATCCTCAGGTTTCGTCGATGGACTCAATCGTGTTACATGTAAAGATACACGGGTGGGTACTCCTTGGACTTCAGTGACATTTTCGTTTTTTCCCACAACAAAGCGTCTTCGCCTTCTCGGTTTGGCATTCTCCCAGCCGTCCTCATCCTGAGGTTGAGAATTTCTCTCCACAAGTTGTTGAACATTATTCATTAAATTCCTAGATTCCACTTCTAGAATTGCAGCCCCTACTGCTTGGCTGGTTATTTTTTGTTTGTTTTTGTTTGGAGACCCATTGTTTTGCTTCACTTCTGGAGGGACGGTGACAGTTGACATTAGGTTTTGACGACTTACAGTTGATGCAAATGAACTACTACCGCTGTTGTCGTTTCTCTTAATTATCGAAGTGTGGTTAGTTGCATGAGGTCCATTTTCGATAGAGGTGGATAAGATTCCGGCTGGTGCAGGCGCAGACAGCACTGGCGGGAGGAGTGAAGGGTATTTGTTTACCTCTGGACGTTCATTTTTCCTTGATATTTCTTTCTCTTCGTAGGAACTGATTACCACCTTTTGAAGGTTTGAGATGTATTCCAGGTCATTTATGCGTAGTTTTAATAGCGTACACTCACGGGTGGAGCACTCCAGTTCTTTGATTATGAGTTTGGAGTTATTGCAGTTTTTGCTATCGTCTCCATTTTGACAGCATACGGCGTTGTTCACGTTCACATTTTCTTCAGCATCATTGTGTGATGATTTCATTTCCAGGGCTTTTGCTCTCTCGTATTCCATTAACTTGGATTGTAGGGTCTCAATTTCCAACGCTTTCGACATAATAGCTTCCTTGACAGCTTTGTTAATATCCTCGTCGCGGCCATTTTTCGCACAGACTGGACATTGAATAAGGGACTTACTGCCACTAATCACTAGCATCCCGGTCATTCTCAGAGAACAGGACTGATGATATAAAACTTTGCACGTACAACACTTAACATAAGCTTTGTCTACACCACTTTTGCAATATTTGCATTTTTTCTCGGTAGCGTCTGAGGAGTCATCCTCAGTCGACGCCATCTTGATAATTTTAGGATTTTAGGAGATGTATCAACACGAGCCTACATTCTTTCATTTTTCATTATGCTTTGTAACTTCAATCTGAAGAAGATAAACCCGTAATATTCTATCTCAAAACCAAAACGTAGTTCTCTCCACAAAAACAATCATATTCCTAAATGACAGAAGTTTTTGTTTTCGGAACACACACGGGCATCGTACCACCTTGTTGAATAATTCAATCTCAATATTCCAAAACAAACTGGTGTCATGTCATCAGAATCGGTATCCACCACTGTGATCTCGTTCAAACAACCCGTTCACTAATCGAGTTCGGTTCGGAGCATTAGACAAATGAAGTATCTTCGAATGAGATTGAAACGAGTTAATTAGGAATCACGGAAGTATTATGCGGTAATTGGGACGGAATACGTCTAGTTATCGGCAGTTGATTATGCAAAGTATCGTGAAGGCATCCGATATTATTTCAGAGCAAATTAAGTCGAGTCGAGGTTTCTTTGTCGGTCGTGGGGTTCGGACGAGATGATGATTGTAATCGCGTATGAGTCTCTGGTCCATTTAGACTGAATGCTGTTGGTAATCGTTTATATATGCTTCGTGTTTGAGAAAACGGTTTTGGTGACAGGAATTTCATGAAATATCCAACACCAACAGAATTTGACTTATGAAATGTGCATTTTGTCCCGCGTTACCATGACAACTCAGGTATTCATCGGAAACTTTTTCCAGTAGGGGTAACTTAGAGCGAACTATAGTGGACATTTTTCACGTGAGCAGAGAATGATAAATTTTAAAACAGAACACTTCATTTACCCACTTCGACCTGAAGTACAAAATGTAACACCAAGTCCGGCACCAGAGCAATTTAGCAGATTAATGGAAATACAATATTGAACCAAAAATATATTACAGTTTCCTGTATGATTTCCACTTACAATGGGTTTACAGAACCGCGACACGTGTTTCGCTATTACAATAGCTTCTTCAAGCAAGATACATTTTTTTTATCTTTTCATTTTATTTTATCTTGCTCGAAGAAGCTATTGTAATAGCGAAACACGTGCAAGATAAATTTTTTTTTATCTTATCTTGCTTGAAGAAGCTATTGTAATAGCGAAACACGTGTCGCTGTTTTGTAAACCCATTGTAAGTGGAAATCATACAGGAAACTGTAATATATTTGTTAATATGGATTTCCACCAAGTATCGGCCAGTTCAATTCAACAATATTGAACCACATCTCTACTTGAAACTCCACTATGACTGACAGGTGATACTATGTTTTAAAGAAGGATATGTACCATTTGTTACTCTGAGTACAGATCTTGTGAGGCCTTGTAGTTTCATTGCATAACTGGGCTTTGATATATTCTTGTGGTACTTATTTTACTCAATATTTACAGATAATTTGTGTTTTTTCGAATCGGATAAACGTTAAATGATAATAAGTTTGGGGTTATATTTACTGTAGATGCAATCGGAACTACTGCTTTGATTATTTCGAGGGCTGATTTCCGAACTAAGAGACTTACTAGATGTCACGCTCGTCATTTTGATTAGATTCGATGATTGGTTAGTTTGTTCCGATGTGAATCTCTTATTCATGTTTATTGAAATGTTTGACAAGAATACCAGGTGATAGGCGACGATTGCCTTGCATTTTTACCACGTACGAAACTTAAAACTTCCCTAGGAAGGCAGGTTTTCTTGTCGAATACTAGGGGCACTTGAATTATCTTTGGAAATTTTTCTTTTCATGAATATTTCTAAAGTAATCCCGAGACGAAGATCTCGAAACAAATCCAGAAATAATTCAGGCACTGGTGGTATTACAAATGAAAACGCACTTTGAACACATATTCGGTCAGGAAAAATTCCAAACGTAAACACGAAAACAATCACCTACTCAAGACACAAATAAAAATGAAAAAATAAGTGGGGGTAAGAGGAAGAGAGAGAGAGAGCGAGAGAGAGAGCGAAAGAGAGAGTGAGAGAGGCGGAATGAAAGTGTTTCTCATTACATCGATTGAACATACAATCCATAAAGCCATTGACGAAAAAATTATTATTTTTCTAAATAAATATATTGGTTGATGATGGGGTAACCCACTGTCTCTGTCGCCATTCCAATCGAACAATCAAGAGGCAACCAACAATCATTCCTCGAAAAAAAATCTCATTATTCCTTGCGATTGTCAAATTTTTTTTCCGTTCAATATCCTAGAGTAATTTAAAATCGCGTGAATTTTTTTATGAATTCAGTTCAGGAAGAAAATGGATGTTGTCCAACTCTGCCATGTACAATTACCCAGATAAGGTCCGCCCCTTTCAAAGTTTTCTTTTTCAATAGATTGATTTGAAATTTGACTAAGTACGTTGTTTGAAAAATGGATGCGAAGAGACCCATTTCTGTTACCACTTATTATTTAAGAACTGTCGAATTGAAAAAAGAAATACAAAATACTGTGTTCCAACTGGAAATTTTGAGAAATGGCAAGTAAATAATATATTCAGGTTTCAATTTTATATCACTATACCAAATTCTAACTTTTTATTGTAGTTGGAAATTTTTTGTCTGAACTTTTTCTTCACCAATTTGAGCAAAACATGAGTCAAACTCATGATGGAGATTTTAGTCCCGGTCAGCTTCAGCTCAAATTGGAAATAATTAGAAGACCTCATCAAAAAAGACAAATTTCTGAAGTTTTTTCCTTGCCACAGATCACAGAAATATGTTCTGAACTAGATATTGTATGTAGGTCACATATTTAAAAAAATTGAGTTTGATCTATGTGTTCAAATTGGTAAAGGCTCCAAAAATTTGAAAAAAAACTGCTAGTGTATGCATAATATTGGGAAATGAACAAATTTTTCTGCTGGAATTTTTGAAATTTTCTTTGAATAACTTATTGGTTGGTGTTCTTTCTAAATGTGAAAGGCAGTCCTAGAATAAAACGAGACAAACTAAAGTGGGTCTTTTCTGCATCCATGTTGCAAGCAAAAACTGACTGTGAAGCCACTTCTCATTCATATCTATTAATGAAATCAATTCCACATATGGTACTAACTCAATTAATACGACTGTATGAACATTTCAATTATGGAATTGCTTTTTGTTCAATCCTTTCTATTGCATATAATCTGCATTCAATATCCACTAGAATTTGTTCTATTTTTTCTTTCATATATCGATTCTTTCTTCTCATATATCGTACCCCTATCAATTAATGGATAATACCTTGAAACCAAACAAACTTGAGGAATAAACCTCCGTTTTATTTCTCCTGTTTATTTTTCAGTTGCAACAGGCGATACTTCATACAAGCAAGGACATTTGTTTTTTTTTTTTGATGCTCGTGTAAGCTATAAATTCAAGTGCACCACAGAATGTACTAATGGAATGTCAATTTGGTATTTCTCTCGATTGTGGTGCTAATCAAGTGGGTAATTGAAGTGAATACTGTCACTAAAGTATTTGATCGGCTTATTAATGGGAAGGAATTGAATTATAGACTCTTATCCAAATAATAACTGCACCATTAGCGTCATGGAAATCAATCCTGTTGACTGGTTTGCAGAAATTCACTTTATCACATATAGAGTATATACTCACAACTTCAGGAGGGTGAATACGATCTGAATTCAATTAAATAGAGAAATATGTTTTGATATAGTGGTGAATATATCACTCCACAGATTATTATTTGTATAATAGTTATAATTGATTTTTCTTCTTTTTCAGTTTGTTTTTATCATGAAAGACTGACGTCAGCAAATAATACTGAAAAATAGTGTCAAAAATGGTAAATGCTTTTTGATTAATTGACAAGAAACTGCAAACAAATTACTGACTGTGGTAGCCACAGCCAATGCTCATGCTCATACCAATTTGGTAGTCCTGTGGAAAATTTACAAGAAACTTCAGATTGCAATTGCCTGACTTAATAATGAACTGACGGAGACATCCAGTTTTAGTTATCGACTGTGATGCTGAATATCTTACTACCCCCGTTTGAAAATATGTTAACGCCATTTTTCAGCCAAGAAAATGATATATCAATAATTCTCATTATTTTCCCACCGAAATGTCATAAGCTGTATGCTCGGATGTATGTTTATTCGAAAGGAAATGGTTTATGTGTTAGTGGAAATGAATGTAAATCTACTTTGGGAAGAGATTAATTCATTAAATAGTGCTGTAGGTAACAAAAATTACAACTATCCCACGTTTTGGCAATGTCTTAGTGAGTTCGTTGTTAATTAAAAAAAAGGGGAAATACTTCGCCGTCATTAATGCACTTGCCTCAAATTAGGTTTTTTATAATAATTTTCTTCATTGATTCAATTTCTATGATTGATATTTTCATTTCGTTCTTGTCACAATTCATTTTTATTCATGATGTTTCATTTATTTTTGTTTTTTTTTCAGTTTCCATTTGATTTATTGTTCTTCTCATTGATTTTTCTCTGTTTCCACTAACTGATTCAATGTTATCAGGTCCATTGTCAAATAATCTCAATAATTTTTCTCACACAATCTATTCTATATGAACAATTTCAATTTGCTTATTTCAGTTTTGTCAATCTCCTTAATTTAATTTCGAACCATTCAGAGAACATTTGAATTCTCTTTACTTCAGTCTAAATTATCATGTGGTGTTTCTTGATAATGATGTGAGCGCAGTGCTTTAGTGGTCGTTCTTACGATGGATATATCGTGGGTTTGATTGATTTTACAATAGGGCAGAGATTTTTTCTCGATAATAGTATATTATGTAACGAGGAGGATAAGTAGCCTATAACGCACGAGCGAAAATTTGAGCACGAGGGTGAGCCAAGTGCAGTAATTCGCGAGTGAACGTAACTAGCCTTATGCTCGAGTTGCGTTACTATACTTTTTCTACTCCCACCATGCTTTGCGATAATTTCTGCTGGTGTTGCACAAATTTCTTCGTCATCCCTCATTTTCAATGATCAACGGACACTGGATGACAGCAAGTGAGTAAAACAATCGCTTGCTTCATGGATATAACTAGATACAGTACCCATCCACAAACTGTTAACCCCATTTTAATATATAATTTTTAATTCAATTCCATAAAGAATTGAAAACGATAATTTGCTGGATTTGGTTTTTGGTTGATGGTTAATTTTTGGACTTTTCAAAGGCATTTGATCGTTTCCATCATGAAGTTTTTACTCAATAAATCAGCATACTTTGGATTGAACAGTGACTTAACACTATTTTCAAAGTCTTATCTGTCAGATCGACAGCAATTTGTGAGCTACAATGGTTTCATGTCTTGTGCATACTATGCTACATCAGGGGTGCCCCAGGGCTCAAATTTAGGACCACTGCTTTTCTTACTATTTATCAATGACCTATGTGAGGCTATTCAATGTAGAACACTTTACTTTGCTGACGATTTGAAGTTATATTCAACTATTGATAGCATCAATGACTGTATAAAGTTACAGGAACAACTTGAATTGGTTCATTCTTGGTGTGTTGATGATAAACTGCACTTGAATGCAAGTAAATGTAAGATTGTTAGCTACACTAGGAAAATTTCAACTGTGTACCTCTCCTCTATCATTAAGCAATCCAATCTGGTCAGATGCGAATCTATAAAAGATTTGGGGGTCATTTTTGATTCCAAGTCATCTGAAGCAATGAAAACATGTGGCTTTATAGTTAGAAATTGTAGAAATTTGACAAATTTTCGCGCAATGAAAACTTTATATTATTCTTATATTATTCTTTTGTTAGTCCTAAATTAAAGTATGAATGTATTATTTTGGTCTTCGTATTACATAATTCATATCGACCTTGTTGAGAAAGTACAGCGCAAATTTCTGAAGTGGCTATCAATTGAAATTAATGGGGTTTATCCAGAACAAGGCATTGAATACCATGTGTTATGTGATGAGCTACAATTTTCCAGCCTTGAATCACGGAGAAAATGCACGTCCATCGTTTTCTTACACATATTACTACACAACAGGGTCGATAGTACTGAAATACTTGCACAAATAAACTTCAATCTACCTAATTTCCATACCAGACATACTGAGACTTTCAGGCTTCCGATAGCACGAACTAAGTTACTATTCAAAGCACGAATTTATGTGATGTGTCAAAATCTCAATAGAATATCGAATTATTGCGATATTCATTTCGCTTCAAATGCTGTAGAGTATATCTTAAATGATAGGATATAATTTTACTATGTTCTTAAATTCGAAAAAAATGAATCTGTTTCTTTCCTGTATAATACCTAATTTGAACTCATATTGTCCTGTAAATGGGTTGAACTGTTGGGCAATAAAGTTATTATTATTATTAATTGAATGCTGACATGAGATCGAATATATCAGGTCAAATGAACTAAATATTTTTGATATTTTTCTTCGTTTAGGCAATATTTGGAAAGATATGTTTGTTATTTCCTCAATCAGTTGAAATGCCTTAATTATATTTCTAAACTGCTCCATCCAGCTGTTGGTTTGTTCATTAAGCTGTTTATTCTGTAATGCTTACAGCACCTTATGTTGATTCAGTTGTACACCGGTACTTTTTGGGCACTTGATCCGCTTGTTCTAATTTCGAATGAAAATAAATAGGGAATATCAATGAGGAATGTCCATGCAAACAAGAAGTCACACTATTGTGATAAATTATTTTCATTTGTACAAATATTGATTTCATCCCATCGGTTCGGAATATGTGAGACGACGATTATTCATCAGCATTAGTGAGATATTGCACAAGGGTACAACTGCATGAACATTCATTAGAATAGTGCCCATTCGCAAATGCAGTATCGATAATGGAGGTCACGTTCAGTTTTGGCTATTTCAGTCGCCAGATTTCGTATTGATGCAGTATAGGAATTGCTGAATTTCGAATACGAATTTAGACTATTGGGAAAAATAATGAAATCTGTGAGTTGTTTGAAATTTTCAGAAAATGTTGCATTTTCTATACAGTCAACTCTATATTAACCTGTATTGAACACTTATGAGATGATTCGTATTTTTTGGTTCAATTAAGATTTTTTCTTCATTTTATGAGTTTTGTTTTGAAGGGTTCCGATAGTGTTATCTATAGACTATGAAAGTACTAATACCACTCAAAAAATTTCGACTTTGATTGCAGAGTTCCGATACAAAAGTCGAAGTTACAACATAGAAATGTCGAAATTAATTTTCGAATGGGTTCCGTTGGCCTTGGTTTGCATCGAACAGATTGCGTTAGAAATAATATTTCTAACCAACAAAGGGAAAGAGAAGCTGTTTGAATTCCATCTTCATCCAACCTGAATTTTCTTGTTTCCTTCTCCCAGTAACCAAGATTGAAATGTTACTTTATGGAATGATAATCAAGACGAATTCTTAAAATTTAATACCAAGAAATTATTTGAATAGCTTTTAACGAAGTTTCGAGTTGAAAGTGTACCAATTTTCAGATAATTTAATCGACTGGAATTTTTGTTTCATTATTAACAAATTGTTCAGAAGATGATTTCATTATTATTCTTTTATTTTCCATTCTATACTAGTACCACGTTTCATTTGACGCTTTTTTCCCGAACTCGTCTGTCTTTAGAGTAGACCTAGTGGTGTATTTAGATGGAGCGAACCCCGAAGGTTTTGATTTTCAGTCTTCCCAAAATACATTTTTGTGGTCTACTGCAGGTATTTCCTTTTCGGTTACCTAGCGACAAAAATTTGAATGAACATGATCAGAATGTTTGAATGAAAAAACTATTGCAAGCTCAAAAATAACCAATTCTGGCGGATTCTCATCTGCTGCATTCACAAATTACGATAAAATCATTCTTATAAATTCATTCTTTGTTGTTGAGTATGAAACATTACCAATAATTCTGATTTAAAAAAATGAATTCCAATATGAAAGTTGGAATTCTAGAACTGAACTGAAAATTCGGAGATGAAAATCCGAAAGGAAGATCGGAATTATTGAAGAATTGAATAATTAAAGTTCTTCTGCGCTTTTGTACCCATACTAGACTGCATTTGTGTGATATTTTTGAAAAACATACAGAGGAAGAGTATTTGTATTGAAGTTCGAAAGTTCTCAAGTAAAATATTCCCCTGTAATTTTGAGTCTTACCTCCTAGCCTAACCAAAATGGCCGTGGTAAATCTTGTTTGAGGTGATACAATATTATTTTTGGAAAATATTATAATTCCTTCCAAAACTTGAAGCTTCTAGCATGGCATGATACCCTTGAATAAGTAATATTTATAGTGGTAGTAGTAGTAAATGTGGTTTATGGTATTATATTTGATCTCAGTTTCCGTTTTCGATCAATTCGGGCCTAAAACCTTTTCTGGGGTCGAATACATCTGAATTGCCTCGAGCCAACTCTGCAGTATTATTGGGACGAGCAAATAAAATACAACCAACGAGGTACGAGATTTTCGTTCCATAGCTTTGTCAATATTTTCCGAGGCACTTTTATTGCTGCCCAATAAAGCTGGTGATTGAGTGCTCGATTCGGCTTTCTGCAAACGAATAAATTAGTTGACAATATGAGTAATATATGCTTATTTGTTCGCGTTTTTCGGCGTTAATGGACTTTTTTTATTTAGTGAAATACGCGGGTCGAAATGAATTCAAAACTGGTATACGTTGAATAATTTTCTGTCGGAATTTTTATTCGATTATTTTTTTCACTTGTCAAAATGTGACGTTTTTGGCATTTCAACCTATAGTAGCGGGTTATTTATTCTATGGTTATTCTAGCCAATCATTGTGTATTATACTGATAAAACTAGCTGGTCCTTTCGATTGTTTCGATAAAACGTTGTTTACCTTTGAACTGTCAAAACTATACGGTTTACCGCGTCGATTCTATTGAACTGGCTCATATTTATATAAATTATCATGAATGAACAGTTACCTTATTATTAATAGTCATTCACTTTTCACTTTTTCAGCATAATAATAACATAACACATTTCAATGAACACTCAAACACGTAAATAACTCATAACCTCAACTTTATGACAGATATAGCGATTCAAATATTTAAGGTTTCCTTCAAATGAAGATGGCGTACAATTAGTTTTCATTAAATTCAATTCATTTTTTGTTGTATGAGAAGAAACCGTTGTATGCAGATTTTGATACAACGACATAACGAATGATTTTATGTTCCTTCTGGCGCGATTTTCATGTCATAAGAAATTTTCAATTATCAACCTTGTACAATGAGAGGTGTGACGCCATCTCTTGGTATCGTCATATCATATTCAATGCGTAAGCATTATATCTCTTCTGGATCATAGAGGGCCTACATCGTTGTTTGACATTTCAAATTAGTAAAATTTTCATCTTTTCTTGTTTCCTTCTAATGTAAATGAAATACTGATCAATTAAATTGTTCTTCCTTCTATTTGTTCAAAAAATAATCTTTCCAAATACAACTCGTTCTTCAAATTTAATAAGACAAATTTTCATTTTCGAAACACTCAAACTTTTTTATTTTGAGGCAAAAGCATTCAAACAAACCGAATTAGATAAAATCACTCGTCCTACGGACTCGTGATTTTATCAATCGGTTTGTTTTCATACTTTTGCCAAATAAAAAAGTTTTTGTGGAAAATGAAAATTTATCGATTAAATTTGAAGGACTCGTGGTATTACCTTTGATTATTTTTATTCACTTGGCAAATTCGCTAATCCCGTGTGTAGATTATGGTGAAAGTGGTATTTATTTTTCAATAGATATAACATCATTGCCGATTTTTTGGAAAAACCAAGTCCTATATGATAGTAAAACATGTTATTTAAACTAAATGGCACTTTTTTAACGCTCTCACCCACGGAAAAGCTTTCAGAACTGGTTTGACTATTTAGCAAACTCTTCGAGTCTTCAATGCTCTTATGGAAAATCGTTGATTACATCCATAAACATTTTTCTGAAACTAGTGCCAATTGCTTGTCGAAATGTCATTTGATCCATATGTAATGTTTTTCATAATGGTAGTCGCAGTTGTCTTGGTTGGAACTTCTATTATTATGATTTTTAGAAACCTGCATAAAAAAACGAACAAGATCGAAATAATTCGAAACTGCAACAATAAACTCAACAGATTTGAAATGTACACCAAGTGAAATATACCAATTCAATAATTGAAATGAGCAGGAATTATTCGAAAAGTGAGTAATATGACTATAATAAGTTGCCAACTGATTAGGTGAAAATAATAATTTGGATAAAGCTCTCAAATTTTATAACTTTTGGTCAAAAATTGAATTTTCCAAAATTGAAGTGATAGAAAATAAACAAAAATCAAATGAAAATAATATTGAAATAAATATCGGATATGAAAAAGTCTAAACCAAATTTGAGTTGGGTATAGGTACTCACGATAATCTTATTACTGAAAATCGCAATTGTTCTTGAGTTATGAGAATAATTATATTATTAATGTCATCCAGACTGGGCAGTCAGAAGTCTGCTGATTATTTTCGATGCTGGGTGCTTGGAGGCGTCTTACTGATTTTTCGTTGCGCATTTGCCATTTCAAGTATTGGGAAACCGAGACAAACCCTCAGTGCTACCGGATCAGTTGGTGTGTTCGATCACGAAATTCCACCCTACAGGATTGGTATCAAGGCAACTAACAATTGCCTATCGCACTGAGTGAGCCAGAAAAATTTGTACCCTGACCACGGAACTGGCAATTAAAAATCTCTATCTATCATAAATAATACATACATACATACATACATACTTTGAAAGTGGTCATGAAGAGGTTTGGGTGCAAGACCCCACTTCAGGTCACTAGCAATTCAGTATACCAGTCAATGTCGAACAAATCGAGCGAATAATCTAGGTTCTTATATGTTTAGACTCGTGAAAAGCTCTGGGAGTTTTCTGTCACTGATTGACGAACAGACAACGCAATATATACAAAGAGAATCCCTTCAAGGGCATATGAAAATGTAGACCACTGACAAAGATTGGGTATATGATTTCCAGATACTTCCACATAGTGGCAGTGCTTGTGTTTCTTTCTCACTCAAGTGAATATCAGGGCCAACTCAATATCGTTTCACCAAAAGAAGCCGCATCCATGTGAAAACTCCGTGCTTGCACCGAATTTTTACAATTTTTTTCCTCTGATTTTATTCCCTTGGTTGAAACGCCCATATAGTTGTCATTTCAATGAGGGATGGGGATTGGTATCTGTTGAATATTTTTAGAATATTTCAGCTCATTCCTCCTACATTTAAAATAGGTCAAGAAATTCATGCCACACTGTATCGAATGTAATGTAATACATACATATATATATATATATATATATATATATACATACATATGTCGCGAACTTTATGTGTGACACTGTGTATATATATATATATATATATATATATATATATATATATATATATATATATATATATATATATACACAGTGTCACACATAAAGTTCGCGACATATGGAAGTTTTTTTTATTAATAGATTTAATGAAAATTTGACTTGGCAGTTAGTTTATGCTTGAAAAATTAGTAAAAAGCAGGCTCTTTCCTTTTGTCATGTGATACTGTAAACCTGTCAAATTTGACATTTTATATATATATATATATATATATATATATATATATATATATGCATATATATACAGTGTGTCACACATAAAGTTCGCGACATATGGAAGTTTTTTTTTTATTAATAGATATAATGAAAATTTGACTTGGCATGATTCAAATTTCATAATTTTGATGAATACGAGACTTCAATGTCATATCTTGCCCAGAAAATACCCGCATTGGCCTGTTACCAGAAAAAGAAATGAATACACCTCCAGAAATTCGTCTTTGTTGTTGCAAAGTTCATCTAGTTTTTTCATTTCATTGTTAAACTGATTCGGTTTTTCAATGTATGGATGTTAATATGTCAGTAATCGAAAAAACGTATTTCTCTTCATTCTTATTACACTCGTATTCCTTTTTTTAGCAGACTTGTATTCCATTAGCTGCAGATGAGTTCCAAATATTTTGATGCAGTTTACACCCAACAGTGTGACTGTTGGATGTAAACTGTTAGATGTAGTTATCGAGCAAATAATAACGCTTCCTGAGTTAATTTCATAAATCTTATATTTTTCATTTTCACCATTAGGTGTGTAAATAACATTAAAACAAAATAACTATAACCAAATTCACAACAAAACATCATAACATTCATTGATTTATCTCAATAATCTTATGAAGAACCCGAATTCATCATTCAGTATGCAGTCCTTTCCGTTCTATACAAATTATAGTCCTTTCATTCACAGACTTGGTGGCATTTTTAATAAATAGGGGATTCATGTTAGAACAACACTCCCGAATGGTATTCTCCAAATGTTCTTTGTTTGCAAATGGTCTGTGCTTATACACTTTTTGTTACAGATAACCCCATAGAAAAAAGTCCATCGGAGATAAGTCCGGTGATCTTGGTGGCCAATAATCTTCCCAATCTCGTCCTATCACTTTGCCCCTAAACATCTGACTGAGACACTGTTTCGCTTCTACCGTTTGGTGGATCGGTGCCCCGTCAAGCTGATACCACAAATTTCGTCTAACACTTAGAGGCAGATTATCCAAAACTTCAGACAACTGATTCATAATAAAATTTCTGTACATGGCTGCGTTCAAATTTTCTCTAAAAAAATATGGTCCAATTATTTGGTTATGTAATAACCCACACCACACATTTGTCTTGAATGAATATTGGTCACGGCATTCTATTACAAAATTTGGATTAGTGTTGGACAACCAGCGACAATTTTGGGAACTAACTGTTCCGTTCGACGTGAAAGTTGCCTCGTCTGTCCATAAAATCCTGTAGGGAAATGCGATATCATTTTCTCTCTCACCTTGGAACCAAAAGGAAATTCCTACTCGAATATCGAAATCTCTTGCTTTAAGAGTGTGTATGAACTTTGGCTTATAGGGATGGAATTTATTATTGTGCAAAATTCTTCTCACAGTTTCTCTGCCAACCCCTGTATCTTCACTAATACTCCTAATATTAGTTTTTCCGTTTTCAACAACGCTCAAACAAACATTGAGTTGTTCTTCCTCATTATACTTTATTGGATTATGTGGTTTCTTGAAACGATTGTCCACAGAGCCAGTTTCTTTGAATGTTTTCAATATCCCTCCCACGGTACTAAAGTGAATATTTCTTCCTGGATGCCGGCGATTGAAAATACAAGCAACATCTCGATATGGCACATTCTCACTACATAAAAGAACGATTTCCACTTTGTCTTGCGTGGATAACATTGTACATAAAACTTATTTGTGTATAAATGTACGAAAATATGTACACAAAACAACTCTATTTATTGAAAGCAATAATTTGACATTAACCAAAACTAAAATAGATAGATAGATAGATAAATAATTTATTTCACAGAGTATATGTAAACATGCATGGTAATACAGAAACACTTGTCTGAGAAATACGTCACTACAAGGTATGTATCATTTGGATACATTGACAGATAAAAATTTAAGACATAAAACAATTCAAAGATGAAAATATATATATATAAAATTTGTAGTTAAAAAGTGTTGCTATCACAGATAAAAATACCATAAAGTCAATCAAGTCTCATATTTTCGGATTTGTTGGGATATATATTCATCTACGCTGTAGGGCTCAAGTTTACACAAAAATTCTTTAACTGACTTCAGAAATCTGCCAGCAGTTTCAATATTTTTCAATTCTTCTGGAAGGCTATTGTAGAACTTCATTGAGGTGTAAATGGTACTGCGTTCATAAACAGATTTTTTATGGATGGGATATAAAAAATTACTTTTTTGTTTTGTACTATAGTTATGGCAGTTACGATATTTTTCAAAATGGCTTGGGTGGTTGATAAGAAATTTCATCGTCTCATAGATATAAATTGCTGGTACCGTCAATAAATTATGCAACCTGAAAACTCCCCTACAGGAGTCTTTGTAACTCATATTAAAAAGAATTCTAATTATTTTTTTCTGACACAAGAAAACCCTGTTAAGTTCATGACTACACCCCCAAATAATTATTCCAAATCGCAGAGCCGAGTAGTAATTAGCATAATAAACTGCCATTAAAACTTCAAAGTCGACATTCTTCTTCAAAACTCTAATTGCATAGGTTACTGAGGAAAGTTTAGTACAGAGGTTGTCTACCTGGTTCGTCCAATTTAATGTATCATTAATATGAACACCTAGAAATTTCACTGATGTATTGCAAACAATTTTCTTCCTATTGAAGGTGATGCATGGTGGGGTCTCTATGATGTTGTTGATTTTGAACATAATACAGTCAGTTTTTCCATCATTTAAAATCAGCCGATTTTCTAGAAAATAATCTTCGGTTTTTTTCATGTAATCATTCCCATTTCTAATTATGTCAGGTAAGTTAGGGCCAGTTAATAAAATATTGGTGTCATCGGCATAATTAATGATGTGAGCCTTATCAATATCTAAAACAATACTATGTATGTCATTAATGAATATAATGAAAAGAATTGGACCAAGTATACTACCCTGTGGAACACCCAAGGACGTAACCAAGGCCTCCGAGCGTACTATTTCTTCATTTTTGGTGATTTCAACAATTTGCTTTCTGTTCTTCAGGTATGAGGCAAACCAGTTGTATGAATTTCCTCGGATGCCGTATTTGTAAAGCTTGCTTAATAATTTTTCGTGATTTATGCAGTCGAAGGCCTTCGTCAGGTCCAAGAAAATTCCACAGGACAGATCACCTCTTTCCATCGCCTCCAGAACTTCGTTGCTGAAGTCAAATAGAGCCGTTTCAATTGATTTGTTTTTCAAATACCCATGCTGATGGTTGGAAAACATATTGAAGTTAGTGAAAAATGAAGTTAATCGTTTTGCCATTGCAATTTCAAAGATCTTTGACGGATATGTCAGTAGACTAATTGGCCTGAAATTAGATATGTCTGAGTTGTTTCCTTTTTTATGTATTGGTTTTACTTTAGCCACCTTGAGCTCGTCTGGAAAAATCCCTTGTTCAAATGACTTATTGATAAGAAAAGTTAAAATACCAACAATTTCACATGCACAACATTTCCATATATAAATTGGTACTTCATCAATTCCTGTGCTTTTTTTATTTTTTATATTATTAATTATTGAAAGCACTTCAGAGTCAGTAACTGGGCTTAAAAACAAAGTTTGCTCATGAAACTTGATTCTTCTCTCAAAACCACTCTCCCTACCAATATGTTGCTGTTGTGACAATAGCTCAGAGGCAGAATTAGTGAAGTATTCATTGAAACGGGATGCTAATTCATATGGATTGTCAGTATCTATTTGTTTACATTGATCTGAACCAGTGATCTCTTTGATGATTTGCCACATCGTCTTTGATTTGTTGTCCGATTGGATTATTTTGTTTCTATAATGATCTTTTTTTACATTTTCCAAGAGGCTATTATAGTCATGTTTCAGTTCTTTATAGGTTTCTTTGTAAATAGGGTCAACATTAGAGATAGATTGATAAAAAATGAGCCGATTTTTCATCTCATTGATCTCTGGAGAATCAAAAAACTTTTTTTTGGTTGCTTTTCTTTGTTTGGATGATTCAGGGAAGTGAAAATTGAAATGATAACTGAAGGTATTGTTAAAATGTGAAAAAGCTTCATTAATGTTTTTTGCCCTGTAAACATTTGACCAGTCTTCATTATGAAGTTTCCTGCGAAACTCTTCTATTGAACCTGAATTGTAGTCTCTCCATTTTGTTCTTTTGTTTATTTGAGAATGTGTTAAATCACACAGCAATATTTGACCTTTGTGATCAGAAATGCCCGTTTCAATGACTTTCCCTTTTTTATCACCCTTGAAATTTGTTATTATGTTATCTAAACAGGAGTTAGAATGAGAAGTGACTCTGGTTGGTTCAGTGATGGTTAATGTAGAATTGAAGCCTGCTAGCAAATCTCTGAAGTCCCTACAGGTATTACTTTTGAGACATGATGTATCTATATTGAAATCACCTGTTATAAAATATGTGTAGTTACTTTCAAATAGGATATCTAAAAGACAATGAAACTTATTTAAAAATAGTTTGATATCGCTTGAAGGCGACCTGTAGATACATATTATAATGAAGTTATTCCTACCCGATTTACAGCTTGCACTGGAGCATTCAAAGATATAGTCTTCGGACAATGCATTTATTTCATCAATAGGACTGCAGATGAAATCATGTGCCACGTAGACTGCAGAGCCTCCGTGTTGGCCACTTTTTCGACAGTAACTAGATGCTAATTTATGATGTGTAAATTTATGATGCTTCAAGTTATTTTGTGTTTGCCAATGCTCTGTGATGCATACTACCGGACATTTCGAGTCTTCAATAACTTTTTGCAGCATATTCATACTATTTCCCAAAGATTGTACGTTCTGGTGTAATAAAAATATTTTTGTACTTTTTGTATGTTGTGTGGCCGAGTTCTTCATAAAAAAGAAGATGGTTGGTTTGGATTTTCTTGTCTTCTTTCTTCCAGAAGATGTTTACCCCTTCTAAAATCAAAACGTTCAAAACCTATATTCTCGGGCCAAAAATCTAGTTCATAGAGTTGATCTTTCAAGTTTGTTGGTGCACCTACTATGAATGACTGGTTATTGCGCTTTCCGTTGAGGGTAAATAGCTTCTTCACTTCAATGTCAGTTATGTCCACTTCTTCTTTGAGCTGAGTGTGCGATTCTATGTATTTTTTTATGTTATCTTCCTTGATGTCGTCAGGAACCTTCGTGATGAATAGCCATATTTTTTTATTGTCAGCACGTCCGTGAAAATTGCTGTCACCTTTTCCACTGCCCATGTTGAGTTTCCTGCGAGTCTTTCTACTCAATACTCGTTGGAAGCCATCGTTACTGTTTTCACCGTCACTAAGATGGATGATATCATTCATGATGGTTTTTTGTTCGTTTTCCAACATTGTTGTTTGATTCTTTTCATTACTTGTGCAACCCTGTAAGTTTGTGTGTGGTTGTGGTTCATAAATATGTTTTGACACCTCACTCTTTTTATGGGACTTGTTTTTCTGGGTTCTCTCCTTATCGTCAACACCGTCGGTTTTTGTTGGGTTGCTATATTGATGTTTTGTTTGAATCGGCTCCCGCTTCAACAATGCATTGGATAGTTTATCTTCTAGAAATTTTATTTTCTCTTGCAGTAATGAAATTACTCGATCTTTTTCGGCGATGATCAACTCCTTATCAGCTGTAATTTGTCTAAGCAATTTATTTTCTTCTCTCAGAAAACCTTCATCTGTTAAATAGAAAATTTCGTCAGGTAGTTTATCTTCTGTTTCATGTCTGCAGTCGGTCTTTTTTCTCTCACTCGACTGTTTCAAACAAGCTGGATGAAAATATTCACTGCATTTGATGCACTTTACTTTGTTCACCACTTTTTTTGAACAGTGTTTACAGTCAAAAAGTTCACTTTCTTTCAGAGCAGATATCTCACGACCTGTTCGATCCGCCATCTTGGAACACAATTTGTTTCAAAAGCCTACTGAGGGAAAATTTTATTTCGATTTGATCAGTACCTACTATTTTCTTCCCGACATGTTGCATTAGCATCGTCCATAGGCATTAGTCTTGTAACGTTTAAAATCACGAAATTTTATATCATGTTTAGTACAAATCGCTAGAACCAAAGTCTTTTGAATAGTTTTGAAACTGTAGGTCAATGTTTAGTTTACAGAAAAGTATGATATTTCGGGTTAGTTTGTAACTGAATTTTTGGTCAGAAAAATAATCAAACTGGATAAAAATCTATTAAAAAAAGAAATACGAGTGTAATAAGAATGAAGAGGAATTCGTTTATTCGATTACTGACATATTAACGTCCATACATGGAAAAACCGAATCAGTTTAACAATGAAATGAAAAAACTAGATGAACTTTGCAACAACAAAGACGAATTTCTGGAGGTGTATTCATTTCTTTTTCTGGTAACAGGCCAATGCGGGTATTTTCTGGGCAAGATATGACATTGAAGTCTCGTATTCATCAAAATTATGAAATTTGAATCATGTTTCGTTCGAATCGATAGAGCGAAAGATTCGAAAAATTAAAAAAATTGGAAAAAAGTCGAAGTGACAGTAAAGAGTCCAAATTTCGAGCAAAGGTATAAAATTGGAAACTGAGCACTTTTTCTCTTTGGCATTTTTCGAAATTTCCAAAAAAAAACTGATTTTTTGAGGATTTTCGAAAAAAATGTCAAATTTGACAGGTTTAGAGTATCACATGACAAAAGGAAAGAGGCTGTTTTTTACTAATTTTTCAAGCACAAACTAACTGCCAAGTCAAATTTTCATTATATCTATTAATAAAAAAAACTTCCATATGTCGCGAACTTTATGTGTGACACTGTGTATATATATATATATATATATATATATATATATATATATATATATATATATATATATATATATATACACAGTGTCACACATAAAGTTCGCGACATATGGAAGTTTTTTTTATTAATAGATTTAATGAAAATTTGACTTGGCAGTTAGTTTATGCTTGAAAAATTAGTAAAAAACAGCCTCTTTCCTTTTGTCATGTGATACTCTAAACCTGTCAAATTTGACATTTTTTTCGAAAATCCCCAAAAAATCAGTTTTTTTTGGAAATTTCGAAAAATGCCAAAGAGAAAAAGTGCTCAGTTTCCAATTTTATACCTTTGCTCGAAATTTGGACTCTTTACTGTCACTTCGACTTTTTTCCAATTTTTTTAATTTTTCGAATCTTTCGCTCTATCGATTCGAACGAAACATGATTCAAATTTCATAATTTTGATGAATACGAGACTTCAATGTCATATCTTGCCCAGAAAATACCCGCATTGGCCTGTTACCAGAAAAAGAAATGAATACACCTCCAGAAATTCGTCTTTGTTGTTGCAAAGTTCATCTAGTTTTTTCATTTCATTGTTAAACTGATTCGGTTTTTCCATGTATGGACGTTAATATGTCAGTAATCGAATAAACGAATTCCTCTTCATTCTTATTACACTCGTATTTCTTTTTTTAATAGATTTTTATCCAGTTTGATTATTTTTCTGACCAATAATTCAGTTACAAACTAACCCGAAATATCATACTTTTCTGTAAACTAAACATTGACCTACAGTTTCAAAACTATTCAAAAGACTTTGGTTCTAGCGATTTGTACTAAACATGATATAAAATTTCGTGATTTTAAACATTACAAGACTAATGCCTATGGACGATGCTAATGCAACATGTCGGGAAGAAAATAGTAGGTACTGATCAAATCGAAATAAAATTTTCCCTCAGTAGGCTTTTGAAACAAATTTTTAGTTTTGGTTAATGTCAAATTATTGCTTTCAATAAATCGAGTTGTTTTGTGTACATATTTTCGTACATTTATACACAAATAAGTTTTATGTACAATGTTATCCACGCAAGACAAAGTGGAAATCGTTCTTTTATGTAGTGAGAATGTGCCATATCGAGATGTTGCTTGTATTTTCAATCGCCGGCATCCAGGAAGAAATATTCACTTTAGTACCGTGGGAGGGATATTGAAAACATTCAAAGAAACTGGCTCTGTGGACAATCGTTTCAAGAAACC
Source organism: Zygogramma bicolorata (assembly GCA_032362365.1). Classification (NCBI taxonomy): domain Eukaryota; kingdom Metazoa; phylum Arthropoda; class Insecta; order Coleoptera; family Chrysomelidae; genus Zygogramma; species Zygogramma bicolorata. The sequence goes on along the minus strand of JAVJAQ010000357.1, from coordinate 37,148 downwards.
ACATAATCCAATAAAGTATAATGAGGAAGAACAACTCAATGTTTGTTTGAGCGTTGTTGAAAACGGAAAAACTAATATTAGGAGTATTAGTGAAGATACAGGGGTTGGCAGAGAAACTGTGAGAAGAATTTTGCACAATAATAAATTCCATCCCTATAAGCCAAAGTTCATACACACTCTTAAAGCAAGAGATTTCGATATTCGAGTAGGAATTTCCTTTTGGTTCCAAGGTGAGAGAGAAAATGATATCGCATTTCCCTACAGGATTTTATGGACAGACGAGGCAACTTTCACGTCGAACGGAACAGTTAGTTCCCAAAATTGTCGCTGGTTGTCCAACACTAATCCAAATTTTGTAATAGAATGCCGTGACCAATATTCATTCAAGACAAATGTGTGGTGTGGGTTATTACATAACCAAATAATTGGACCATATTTTTTTAGAGAAAATTTGAACGCAGCCATGTACAGAAATTTTATTATGAATCAGTTGTCTGAAGTTTTGGATAATCTGCCTCTAAGTGTTAGACGAAATTTGTGGTATCAGCTTGACGGGGCACCGATCCACCAAACGGTAGAAGCGAAACAGTGTCTCAGTCAGATGTTTAGGGGCAAAGTGATAGGACGAGATTGGGAAGATTATTGGCCACCAAGATCACCGGACTTATCTCCGATGGACTTTTTTCTATGGGGTTATCTGTAACAAAAAGTGTATAAGCACAGACCATTTGCAAACAAAGAACATTTGGAGAATACCATTCGGGAGTGTTGTTCTAACATGAATCCCCTATTTATTAAAAATGCCACCAAGTCTGTGAATGAAAGGACTATAATTTGTATAGAACGGAAAGGACTGCATACTGAATGATGAATTCGGGTTCTTCATAAGATTATTGAGATAAATCAATGAATGTTATGATGTCTTGTTGTGAATTTGGTTATAGTTATTTTGTTTTAATGTTATTTACACACCTAATGGTGAAAATGAAAAATATAAGATTTATGAAATTAACTCAGGAAGCGTTATTATTTGCTCGATAACTACATCTAACAGTTTACATCCAACAGTCACACTGTTGGGTGTAAACTGCATCAAAATATTTGGAACTCATCTGCAGCTAATGGAATACAAGTCTGCTAAAAAAAGGAATACGAGTGTAATAAGAATGAAGAGAAATACGTTTTTTCGATTACTGACATATTAACATCCATACATTGAAAAACCGAATCAGTTTAACAATGAAATGAAAAAACTAGATGAACTTTGCAACAACAAAGACGAATTTCTGGAGGTGTATTCATTTCTTTTTCTGGTAACAGGCCAATGCGGGTATTTTCTGGGCAAGATATGACATTGAAGTCTCGTATTCATCAAAATTATGAAATTTGAATCATGCCAAGTCAAATTTTCATTATATCTATTAATAAAAAAAAAACTTCCATATGTCGCGAACTTTATGTGTGACACTGTATATATATGCATATATATATATATATATATATATATATATATATATATATATATATATATATATATATATATATATATATTTATGCCTGATTTTTAAAGGTCATAAAATATATTCATCTGAATTCTCGTCATATTTTTCTGGGAATATCACAAAAAATTCCAACATTTCTCAGTTTTTCTTCTGAGCACCATTCCTGTTGAGTAAATTAAACGTGTACATCGATTAACCTTGACACACTTCAATAATTCCACCTTATCAAGAAATTAGTGCATCGCCCACTCACTTTTAGGCGAGTCGAATATCAAAACGTTACGAGGATACAACTGTTTATTATTATTGCCAAACGGTGCATACACCATTCGAATATTAGTGGAAATAGATTAAAGAAAAGCACAATAAGATAAACCAGTCTCTTAGTGCGATCGTTCATCATAATTTCATGGCCACCTTACTAAAAACGAAAATTGTATCACTATCGGCGGAATGCGAACACATGTAACTCTGAACATTGGCATAAATCACGAAACGGGATCGCAGCTCTTGTTAACAGAGAGATCTGGGGTTTGGTTCGAATTTTATTCGGTTGACTAATAGGTTATTCTGTTTACTGAATCAACAAACTGGAGATAATGTTATTTTTCATCAGCGAAAACTTGCTTTCGAAAGAATATTGTCCAGGTTTATATTCATCTCCTCCTGAGTTGAACAAACTAATTAGTTTCAATATTCAAATACATATATTACAATAGCTTTCCCAAAAATTAATCAATTCATGAAATGAATTGACTATTCACCTCAGAAAAAATTTACCCGGTACCAGAAATTATCATACCAATTATGTAATGGGAGCACAGGTTTTGAATTCAGAAACCATATGAATATATTGCAGTGTAGGTATACAAAATAAGAGAATGAAAGTAGACACACCATTGTAACAGACTTTGAAGTTGTCTGCATATATCCTCCTTGAGGAGGGTCTGCATACAGCAATTACACTGTTTTATCTATCTAAGGCGTTTGACTGCGTGTCACATACGTTGTTACTTGAAAAATTGGAAAACTATGGTGTGAGAGGAGTTGCTTTATCTCTATTCAAGTCTTACCTCATGGATCGATACCAAGCAGTTTCTTGTAATAAATATCAGACTTCAAGTCAGTACTATACGGAGTTCCCCAAGGTTCTATTCTTGGGCCCCTTCTCTTTATCATTTATGTTAACGATTTATGTGATTTTATGGCTCAACATAAAACTATTCTTTACGCTGATGATACCACTTTGATTTGCCGCGGAAATAACCCCACCAATCTGAATCTTAAAACAGAAAACGTGGGAAACAAGGCCAATACTTGGTTCCAAGCTAACAAATCAAAGTTGAATAATGAAAAAACGCAACAACTCAAATTTTCTTCAATAGGAGCGACAAAATATTACTCCAGTAAAGGAAGTAATTTTTTTTGTAAAATGAAGGACTAATTCGAGACCACTCAGATCAACTTAAAATTTTTTGGAATTTGTCAAAAAAGGTGTCAAGTATCCGAGTAAACAACTTTGGTTACTGGGCAAAGCTCCAGAACGCTGTAAAACTTGGCTAAACTGTTTTTTTGGCTCAAAATTAATAAATATTCAATATCTCGGGCAATACTGAATGAATTTTCGTGAAAATAGGTACCGGGTGGTTTTTTGGTTCACTGATTACGATTTTAATGTCAGAAATTTCTGAAACACCTTGTAAACCGTAAAAACTACCTTTTTTAGGTTTTTTTTTTAATATTTTGAGTTCAAATTTGACAGCAGAATTTAATTGGCTTATCATCTAAACATACAGTACTGCACGAAAAATGTTCATAAAACTTATAAATAGTGTATGTGATTCATGGAAAAAAAAAGGTTTTTTGGCTGATGATAACGAGATGTACCAGGAACCATTTTAAAGCTGAGGTTATCGCCGAAATTCCATGTCATATGCAACATTTGAATTGGATGGGCCATTTTTTTTTATTTCGCCCGACAAAAAACATCATTTACCGTTATAAACATAAAATAGGCAATTTTAAACGGACAAATTTGCTTACAGATGAACAATTATAACAAAAAATTGAAATACAACTATCCTGGAATAAATGATGAAAAATTAGGCTGTTTAAAATAAATAATGATCACGCTGCTGGCCAAAAACTGAAAATGTTTTGAAAAATACACGATTTTACCCAACTTAAGCATACCAAAACATAAACAATAATTACCCGATAGGGCCAAAAATGGCTGGACATATTTAGGACGAAGTGTTCTGACTTTTCCAAAGGATTTTTTTTCCAAGCACCTTAGCCCATATGGCGCTAAAAAATTGGCATTAAAAATTTTTGAAAAAAAAATATTTTGCCCATAACTTTTTTTCTTCTCATTTTAAACGGTTCTGGTTGGTCCCAACATTTTCCCGATTTTGTCATCTTGCAAAATGATAGGAATCATTTTTTTTTGTAAAAGTTATATTTTTCGAGATATTTACGCCAGAACGATCCGGTTTCTTCATTTTTCGTTAAGCAATCATTTTTGCCATGTCATATCTCCTTTAATATTAATCGTACAAAAATAAAACAAAAACCACTTTATTTGTCAACTAAAATACTTCATATAAGTGAACTATATTTTTTCTGTAATACTAACAGATTTTCAGTAAATTCAAAAAAACTTTAAAAACTTTAAAAACTTTTGAATTATTTTTGCAAAAATCACACTTTTCTTGCGCTATTACTCGAAAGGGGTGCATTTTTGTAAAAAATTGCAATCAATGTTTTTATGTTAAAAAATGATAATTTATCGATTGGATTCATTATTTTTTTTTTCCAACCCCTCCCCAATGAGTTCCACCCCCCCCCACCACCGCGCTTTTTCCCAGTAACGGAAGATGTTTACTCGGATACTGGGCACCTTTCTTAACAAAATTCAAGCTGATCCAAGTATCTGCAATTGGTCTCGAATTAGTCCAGCCAGTTTTTACTTCCTTTACTGGAGTATATACTGTGGAATTGCTTGGTATAACTCTTGACAACACCTTGTTTTGGCATCGTAACACAGATCACCTAAGGAATAAGTTAGCCAGCACTATATATGTTCTACGACATCCTCAAAACATCACCAGCTTTGATGTCTTGAAAATAACATATATTTCGTTATTCTATTCGTATATAAGTAACGGTTAGGTTAAATACTTTGGGGTAATTCTCCTAGCTCTTTGAATCTTCAAATTACAAAAAAAAGACGTTAGAATACTTGGAGGCGTGGGATACAGAGAACATTGTCACCCAGTTTTCAAAAAAATTAGGTATCATGCCTTTCCCAACATTGTTCATTTTCCACGTCTTGCTGGAAATCCATAAAAAAGCTAGTACTTTACTTAAACGAGCTGATTTTCATCAACATCTAACAAGAAATGCTGGTAGAGTCCGTACAAATCGATACCGCTTAACAAGATCCCAAAAAAAATCACTGGATTACAATCTTTATAACTGCTTACCTGATGAATTGAAGAATCTTGGTATGAATACATTCAAGAAATCTATAAAAAAAATTCTCTTAAATAGTTGCTTCTACTCTGCCTCTGAGTATCTAGGGCATTTCAAGAAAGCGCCTTTATGATAAGCGGCCAAAGACATGTAACATACTCTTGCGACCAAGTTTGATTTGGAATTTTTTGTTGTTGCTCTTGTTTTTTACAATATACTCGAATAGGCTTGTGTTGTATATATACTATCACGTTCAACATATTTGCTATTTTTTTGTTGTTATATGTTTGTATTGTATTGTATTGACCTGCTACAAACATCGTAAATGTAACGTAGTAAAATAAACTTATCTATCAATGACCTCTTCCAAATTTGAATTTGGCTTTGGTTATGTTCTACCGCAAAATCTACCGCGGTTCAAAACTATATACGATATGTAATATAAATAAATTTTTTGAGATTCAAAATCATTTTACTTTACTTTCACTTGCAACAGTGCTATATTTGTGCAGCGCAAAAGTTGTTTGTTCACGAGGTTTTCAACTTTGAAAGATGTTAGTATAATAGGATAGTCATGCATCATTCCCTTCAATTATCTGAATGAAACAAATATAACTATGATTTTCTCTCGTTTTGTAGGATTTCTCAAGTCTTCTGGCTACGTCGCCCTCTTTTTTCTCTCAGCCACATCAATCATTTTTTTTTCAAAATACTCAGTATGTGATTAATCTTACTCTGTCGATTCTATTTCGAGGCTATACACTATAATATTCTCAGAGCGAGTTATTCGATGCCTCGAGGAGAGATTTGCATTTGCGACACTTCTGGTGGGTCTAGTTTGTTCTCATTGAAGATTGCATTTTACCAAATTCACCTACAATTCGTCAAACTCTCGATTGATTCCTTCATAGGTTTGCACTTAGGCAGTTTCAAGGTTTCTCAGTTCGCTCTGAAGTATAATAAGATCTACCATGATCACAGGTTCATTGTATCCATATATATTCTGATTGGTCTGTTGTTGTCTGTACTGCCAACCACAAATCTTACGGTGGATAAAAACATACAACGAACCATTGTTGAGAGACATCTTTTGATTGGCTTATAGAACCAACCACGACAGGATGTATGATATTTGTCCGTACATTGTGCAATACTTCTTAGGGAGAATTTCCCGTAAAAACATGAAACCCAATGCAAAATTCTGAAGTTTCAGCTCTCCGATATTTCATTTGGGAAAAAATAAATTCCTCTCAAGAATATCGTAGACTAATAACTCGTAATCTCATTCGTTCATTTTTGAAGAGGGTTAGCTTAACGTATTTAGAAAAAGGCTCAAATCAAACTTTCTCATTCCAAATATAATACCTTGGAAATTTGGTATTCTGAAATAAAATATTCAGAAGAAATGTTAAAACTTTGAACTGAATATACTACTCTCAACTTGAAACTTGATATCGTCATTTTCTTCTTATTCAGTTCGATTTTATTGTTTTTTTCACATATTAACTTTTATTTTAGTAATGAGTTTATTTTTTTTTCAGTTGTTTCCCTTTTCCGAACTCAATTTTCTGCAGAAGATTCAAAATTAATCAGATTTCAGTACATCCAATTTAGTTTTTCGATCCAGTGTGTTTTCCTACCAGTTTTCAATTTCATTTCATATTTCGTACTATTTAGAATACAATCGTCTGAACTAAATATATCTCTCATCTGATTGACTGTGCATTTCAAATTTCTCCAAATTTTAATGTATCGGTTCAATTTTTTCGATCCGTTAATGAGTGAGTTATATAAACAACGGAACTTTCATTAATATGTTTGTTAAGTTGTTTCCAACATTCAACATTCATCTCCTTCCATATAATTGTACTCTATTCAAATTTAACTTCTCTACAACTCATATTCAAGTGAGAACTTTTTCTGCGACCTAAATCGAATTCAACACGCCATTATTTCTACATCGACGAAGTACTTTTCTGAAGACCAACGTGATTGGCCAAAGCGAAACTTCCTGGCTGTATAGCTGTTTCCGTGCTTTTTTCGGCTAGCAACTGCGAACTACTTATTCATACAGTATGCAAATCAGAAAATGGGCAAATCACGAAAACGCAACTGCACGGCCCACCAACTTTTCAGGAAGTTGTGTTTTCAGTGTGCATGATTTAAATAATTGGGATGGTAATCATGGGTATTCCTCTAGTGAAATTAGGGATTCCGGAGTTAATATTAATTATGAAATATTTTGTGGATGTGACCTAGAAATGGATCAATTCGAAACAGAATTTTTGTTAGTCGAATGAAAATATAAGTGTGTTTCAGGAGAATGGAATATAATCGAAATGAACAATATTTATCAATTTCTGCCATACCAATTCATTGATATGTTTTTATTGCTCAGTTACCAAACACATAACAACGTACTTTGTGCTCGTGCGAGCATAAAATTCATTTTATGGTCTGCGTGAACCATAAAGACACGAACATTCTCTACAAGTTGAAACTTTTTCTAGAAATCAATTACCCGAACACCAAACTGATATCGTCAGAAGAAAATTGACACTCGACTTTCTCAAAGTAATCTTCTTTATCTAAAATCATCACTTTGTTACCTTTGTCCGCTTCCAAGTAAAAACAATCCTTCTCCTTCAATATTTTAATGATTTTCTTTTCTTTCTTCGAAGAAATATGTGACTCTCCACTCATATTCTTGGAAATTTGTTTCTTTCGTGCTTCTCGAACAAATCCGTGCAAAGTCTCCGGCAGATGCTGAATCGAGCTTTCGATACGTACTACTACTACTTCCAAAACATGCTGGGGAGTTCTGATACCGTATTTCAAACCTTCATTTAATAAGGCTAGTTCATCTTTATCTAAAGATTGAGAAGAATGGTTTTCTATAATGTTGATGATTTCCGAAGACATGCGATTCTGCTTTGTTGAACTCAGTTTTTTTCAATTTATTATCCAAAGAACGCATCTTCTTAACAAACTTACTTTTCAATCATCCTAAACATATTCCTATTATCAATTTTCTCCTCCTGAAGATGCTAATTTTGTTAGCGAAACGCGCGTCGAGCGGAAAAATATCAGTTTGCTGTTAGGGTAATTGATCTCTGGGAAAAAATACATTTCAACGCTTCAAGTTTGACGGCAATGGTAGCTATCTACTTTCATGAAATGGAATTATCGAATTTGAATAGAATTGCAGATTTTTACAAATATTCATATTTTAGATGTATTAGTGTCTGTATAATCAACAAATCAATGAAATGATAGCGGTATGGATATTATAAAGGTCAAGTGAACAGACGTATTATGTGTACATTAGTCAATAGTCGTGCATAAACAATATTGATATTGATTCTAGTATCAGATATGAATAATTTTGAAAAAATAATTCAGTAACCTTATTTTTTCAATTCTATTTCTTGGACGTCTAATTTCTCTGGAATAAATCTCGACTTCGCGATCTAAGATGTATAGCAAAACGCGCTCTTAGAGGTCTCCTGCGAGATGCAAGATAATAAACATGTCATCCAGTGCACTCAATCATTCTCCTCTGTCGAGCCCATCATAGCGGGTAATGCTAGTCTGCATGAACTTTTTGTGTCTTTGAAGCGTTAACTGCATCAAGTTGCGGTTTTGATGAAGAATTGCAGATCTCACTCGAAGCAGATGAATCTTTGTTAAATTCATAGGGTCGACGCGTAGCGAATCAAATCGAATATTTTCACGCTCTCAAGGTAATTATAATTCGGATCAAAATGTTCGATTCCTTTCGTTATAGAACGTTTCAATTCGAGCAGCAATATTCTTATATTTTTTTTATAGAAAATGAATGCATTCAACGAGTGACGGTGTACCGCCATTGACACAAATTTTAAGCCTCCTCAGATCAGGAAAGGATCTCCCCCGTCTCTACACTTACTGGTAGGGTAGCAGGAATACTTCCCAAAATTTTCTCATGTTGTGATACATGAGAATGTTCTTACAGAGATCAATTACTCAAACACGAAACCTATATCACACGAGCCCGAGGTTGCGTTTTGCTAACAAGGTTAGTAGCTTCAAAAGGAGAAAAATGATACTAAAGGTACGCGTCCATAGGTATGCATCGTACGGATCGTATAAAACGGATCGATTTGTGGTAGTGCGTCCACTGTACCCGTAGCGATCGGATTGCCGATGCGATGGTCGGTTTTTAAGTAATATTCACATTTTCGTTGTGAGTGGACGATCGGAAACATTACAGTGTGTAATGTTTCCGATCATGAAAAGTGATGAAGAACTTGTCATCATTGCTTTGTTATTAGATGAAGAAGATGAAGAAGAAAGGAGAGGAAATAAGAGAAGACATAGAATGTGGATACATGACATATTCAAAAAAAGATCACAATTTGGAGAATATCATACACTGTTCACTGATTTGCTCAACGACGACGTAAATTTTTTTCAGTATTTTCGTATGTCTCATGCGTCCACTTATCGGCAATCCGCATGACGTCATCCGCACCAGTCGGAAAAGTTGACCCTTCGATCAATTTCATCGGCATTACCGACGGACCGATACGTGCGATCCGTCTGCTGCCGGTCAGTGGACGCATATCTATAACTTACCATACTAATAATTCTAAAATCCGTTTCATACGAACCGTACGATGCGTACCTATGGACGCGTACCTTAAATCTGAAGGCCGCGGCCAGTTATTCATATATCTCACATTCTGAGGTAGTGCAGGAAAGCACTACCTTCAGATGTGTGTTACTCATTCCAACCAGGACTGCGTCTATTGATTATTTTATTCGATTTCTCAACATTTAAGTAAATAGTTGGCTAGATGAAATAGGCTCTTCGTCACCATTTATATTTTTTTCACATTTTACTGTTTCTAGACTTTCGAATGCATTTAGCAGCCTCATATCATGCACATTCAGTCTCTGATATCCTTAATTAATTGTATGATTATTGGCCAGAGAATGCTTGATGTCACTGGACCTTCCTACCCCTCTGTATCTTTTATGAATTATGTTCCTTGTAGTGGGTTTTTACAGCTCGTCGACTATGGCCGATGTATTTCTTGTTGCAATCTTGGCAACAGGTTCTATATATCCTTCAGTCTTTCAGTCTCACCGATTGTTCTCACTATTTGATTTTAAGTATTGAAGAGATACTACATGCAAACTTTTTCCTGAGAAGAGTGAGATCTTACAATCGCTTCTACAAAAAACTCGTCTTTCAATGATACTAAGTAATTTTTCAATAATATACTGAATATGAGCTGAATGGAATAAGACCGTTGTCACTATTCACTATTCATATCATCACTACATTCAGGCATTTCTATATTTTCAAATGCATCAAAAACCTCCTTGTCATTACGCACTTCTTGCTCTCAAAATTTCAAGTTTTTATGAAGTGCGACGTATAATGTTAGTAGGATACTTGACGCCGTATACATACCAAATAAAACTATTTTTTGCACAAGAGATATGTTGTATTTTTTGACGAGATGAATATTCATTACTGTAAATAGGGGCATTGACTCTAGAAGACCGTGTGTTGAAGAATCCTCGCTACACATTCATTCAACGCCTCTTCTTGTCGCAAGTTGCGCTGTTAGTTTAACTTCATCATACGAATGGATAAGCACTACAAGACATTCATATCATTGGACTCCACCACGAAAAGCTCAATAGAATATAATTCTTCAATTACATGAAAAGTTACCATAAATGCTACCAGAGGCGAAATATTGAAAGAAAATAAAATGTCAAAATAATTCAATACAGATGACCATATTGTTACAAAATCTCTTAGCGCCGGCCCTGTCGCTCGTAAATGCAAATTAATATGAGGGGTCGAAGGAAAATCGTTTACCTGCGACATCTTGTTGCGCGTGGAATGTTTGATCATCGATATTTGACTGGAAGATTCTCCATAGGTGTGAGCAAGTATATATACCGAAGCGATTCATCGCTACGGCGGATAGTTATCAGAGTTTCTAGCTTAGTCGAGAGGCGAAGAGTTCCACAGAATTTTTATCGGAGAGAGCTTTGGTATTGCTAAGTGCAGAAGTAGAGAATTTCTATTACAGAGAGTTTTAGTACAGAGCGTTAGATAGGGAGCAATTTAAGTGATAGTATTGTATTGAATTGTGATAAAAAGTTGTAATGAAAGTAGTTTAGTGTAGTTTGGAGTTTTAATGAACGAACCCAAAAGAAGATCGTAACAATATAATCAAGTGTCCACCCAATAGAATGATATCAGTACCCTCATAAATGTCCTGAGGAACTTTCAAATTATACCCAAGGTTTGGTGATGGTTGGAAATATCTCATAGTTTTGTTCTTGAATGTATTTGACCGCGAGATATCATTTTTAGAAATATGCAAATCTTCTGAAGTCTCGCGTCACGTTAGCGTATTAACAAAACTCAACTGGCGCCAGAAGAACCATTATAATTTCGTAACAATGTGTACTTTTTCTCTGTGCCTTTGTGAATATACAGCAATTGTGTTCGACTACAAATAATAAAAACTCCCCCGCACTTGGTCCGCGTTGGCATGATGTTTACAATGAAATGCCACTGCTCTTTGAATCCTCTCTGCTATGAATAATTTACATTCCCACTCTCGATGTTTTTCCTACCTTCTGAGCATTCTCTTTTATTCTTATTCTGTGTCGAAAATGAATCCAGCTCACATCTCATGCTACACCAATAATTCAGATGCATTCGTTTACAGAGTGAAATGGAAATGAGAATAAGAAAATATAGCGACAGATTTTCACGCTTGAACGACATCTGCACCTTCATTTCCAAGGTTAGGTTGGGTCAGATAACCCCCCAACGTTTTCAAATTATATCATATCATTTGTAATACATCATTCGGAAGGTCGTACCAAATTGAAAATTTTCCTACAGTTCTTTATTGTTTCACGTATCCAAATCAGAATGATGACGTTAGGTTTCTTCTGAAGAAGAAAGTGTGAAAACACACTTTCGTATTAAAGTTTATCGGGTGTTTTTCTAATAAAGTACGAAACCATTGGTGAAAGATGATGAGAAGGGATAATGTATTTCCAATATCGTGTAAATATTTCACGTCGAACATTTTCCCCTGCTTCAAATAGCCCCAATACAAAAATTCCAAATGTGTCAAATCTGGCAAGCAGACTAGCCATCCCGTAGTACCTCGATGGCCAACCCAACGAGCATGGAAAGTATCATCCAAATGAATTCTTACTTGTCTGAAGTTATGTGGCGGTGCTGGAATACTAATATCCTTATAGAATTTATTGGGATTCACTTCGACAATTTCGTTGATTAGAGGATCAACAGTAGTTGCATGCATATTCAAATACATCATTTTGAAAATGGTTTATGTGGTAAATATCTACTTATAAAATCGGAAACTAAATGAGAATATTTGAACTGAACAATGATTTTCGTTGTACTGACATTTTCGTCTATTTATGAGCAAAATATAAGCTATCAAACTTTATCGGGTTGTTGGGATTGCCATATGACAGAGAAAAACGAATATTTCTAGTAATATCGATATTAATGTGTTTGTTTCCAGGTAATTATTAAATATTCCACCATTCTGTAGTAGGTGAAGATATGGACTTCATATGTTAGGGTTTTAAAGTATTCGTCGGAAGCTTCAAAATGATTTATCACAGATGGCGCCCAGTTGCCATCTTGAAAGTTTCATGTGTCGATATTACTCCAAACCATATCATTCATGCATCAATTTCGTTATCCCAAGTATCAATTTTTTGAGTTGGCCAATTCAAAAAAGGGGGGAACATTAAAGTATTGCACTGTATGTATCTTAGTTTGAATAAGTCAGTAGTAAAATGCATTAGCTATTTAGCAGTAGAAAATTGGTTTTGACCTAACCTGCCCATACTGTCTATAATATACATCAAATCCCTTCATATTCATATGAAATCCCAGCAACTGTTCTTGAATTTACATTGAAACCGTTACTTAGCGACTCGAATTTTTATATAACGGGTTTTTCATAAGTCCTGGAAAACAGCTGGAGTTCAGCCACATCCTTAAAAAGGAAAGATAACTTTACCTTTTAGTTCGATTGCATTGCTTCCTCATCTCCAAAGTTACGGAAAAAACTAATCAATATGAAGCTTGTCAAAAATCTGAAGTAATCAGGAACAATTAATGAGAGATAAATTCGCCATCAAAGATCAACCAGTTACTTGACGTATGTTTCACATATTTAGCACCATTCCATCGAAGAATTCGGAGAAATGTTAGCTGTTGCTAATTGTGCGCTTTGTTGAGGAGTTTCTTGTCTGATTCGTGGTTGTTGATGAAGCATCGTGTGATATTCCATAAATTCGTGTGTTCCACTGGGGTTGAGTTCCACTTTGTTCTGCTTCATATCAATAATTTGCTGTAGAAAACATCTTATTCAGCTCATAGTTTTGTGGAAGACACTACTCACTACTAAGAGATCATTCGGCAGTCAAAACAGACTGTCTTCAGCTTGGGTACCAAGCCATACAGGATAGATACAAGGGCAAAGAAGAGGCTGATTCACTACCACGAGAAGGAGCACGATGCTCCCCCATTGGCCCAGAACCCTTTTGTGGTATAGCAAAAGCGCTGCGAAAAACTTTTAACAGCACCTCGAAGGAAAAACAATCTCAAAAATGGTGGAATAAGACGCCGGGTATGAGACAGGCCAAAGAGTTCATTAAAGAACCATAGCCCAAATTCACGGAGACCCTACTTAGTCAAAATAGGCATTCAACTAGAATTCTGATTGGGTGATTGACAGGACACTGTAGACTCAACAAACATATGAACAACATCGGACTGGCATACACCATCTTATGCAGGTTCTGCCAAGAGGATGAGGAAACCTCAGCACACATACTGTGCTACTGCGAAGGTCTGTCAAGGCTAAGGTTTGCAACGTTAGGAGAGGAAAAACCACAACCCTGTCAATGGAGAACTTAAGGTCTGGCCTATGGAGTTTAGTTACAAGGACGGGTCTAGACACTTCTTCATTTCATTCAAAGAAAAGAAATTCGTCTTGTTGGTGATTCTTCGCTTACGGACTCGCTCACTTCGTTAGAACATTAACAAAGACTTGTCTCTCTTCCACGATTGGTACTGTTCTGAATTGTCGTCAGTCGTTCCAGCCTTAGCAGTATCATCATAGATGACCCGACGAGTCCAGAATTTCCACACCTTCGTTGTGAGCTGGGAGACCTGTCAGACCTCTATTTCTCGGAGATCTTCGTTCGATAGAACTGTAGAATTTTCCTGTTGTTCCTGAGGCTTAAAAGCCCTAAAAATTTTAAGTTAATGTTAATTCGTATCTCCTGTTCCTTGATTCACGCGGTGTTCTCCGAACATTAAAGGGTTTATCTTTCGTGTGCATTTGTTTATTTAAAAAAATTATCATACACGAGTGAACGTCAATAATTCCATACCATGTACACATAAATATGATATAGATGATTTCAATGACAAATGGTTCCCGTACAGGTTATCTTTTGGTATATTATAAACTACTATGTGCATTTGTGATAGAAATCTATGTTATGGAATATCATGATGATTAACTTGCAGCTCTCATTCCTTTGATCTCTGCTTAAGTCTCTGTTTGAGACAAATTTCCATAGAAATCAAATACTGTCCTTCCAATTCGTTATATTAGAATGATCTGAAATTTCTTATTCAATTTTCTACTTGATGAGACCTATTTATTTCAGTTAGGGCTCACCTCCAATGTAAATCTGTATTTATAAAAAACAAGGATTATTGGAGACTGATATGGTGTGGTATTTCTGTGTGACACTGTATCACAATTGGATTTATGACAAGTTCGAGCATAAAAACGAGTCTGAAAACTTTTATTTCCGAGACGAGCAAATTTTCGACATTTCAAACTGATTAAGAAATATTTAAGATGGTACTTCTAGGGGGAAAGGGGTTGTTCCGATGACTCTTTACAAATAGTCTTATTTGTTCCGGCCCATATCCAATCCCATGATTTCTTCAAGTAGCAATTCTTTCGAAGATCATTCTGTGTGTTGTTAAGTTCCTGGTCGAACAAAATGAAAACAAATCACACATATCTTGTCGCATGTAACAGAAAAAGTCGATATATGACACTCAGGCGTGTATGACACTCAGGCGTGTAGTCCCAAATAATCACCGTGTATACACAGATTCAACAATACAGTTTTGAATAAAAGACTACCACCACTATAACTTGATTTCCCGAGCGCACCTTTCAAAAGACGTAGAGATTTGAAAGACCTACATGAACGAATAATTCAAATATTTCGCAGGAGTAATTCTCTTTCAGTGTATCTTAGGCCTAAGAATTCCTTCACGAAACACACACATTGTGTTCAATAATTCATTACGTGAATAGTCTGAATTGTACAATATTGTTTACATTAGGGTAACTTCTAAACCTATACAGAGAAAGAAGATAGAATCCGGAATAGCCGTAAAAACGAATTGTTCGGAAGGAACATGACGTTTGGGAGCTCCTGGATATATTTGACACATACCAATGTAACCCTATTTTACTGTTCACACTACGAAAGGTGTACAAGAACAACTATCAGGGGCCTGTTTCATAAAAGTACAAGTCTTGTAGCTACAAGGGAAACACGATGCTAAATAATTGTTTTTTACTCGTTTTTTACTTGTACCTACATTGTCTTTCTCTTGTAGCTACAAGACTTGTACTTTTATGAAACAGGCCCCAGGTTGATGTAATATCAGATTCATCACAATTTGAAAATTGCCCTATATTATTTCAGCAAAATGTGAAATTATTTTGGATTCAGATTCTACATTCCTTCAACTTGTTCAGTTCATTACAGTAGTCGATTTAATTTAACGTCTTTCCAAATAGGGTAGCCCTGATGAGATTGATATGACATTTATAAAAAAATGTTTCCATAGCATTGCTGAACCTCTTCTGAATTTAATTAATACATCTATTGAATTATGTAAAGTGCCGAATGAACTTAAGATATCGACCATCATCCCAGTCCCTAAAATGTCAAATTCAAATAAAGCTTCTGATCAGCGTCCCATCAATATGCTCAGCTCAATAGATAAAATTCTAGAGAAAATTGTTTCAAAACAAATCTTAGATTATTTGGAAGAGAATAACATAGTAAACAGCTCACAGTCTGGATTTAGGAGTAAACATAATTGTGAAACTGCACTTCAATGTGTTCTGAATACTTGGAAAAACAATTTGGAGAAGAAGTATATAACTGGAGCTGTATTTCTTGACCTACAAAGAGCATTTGAAACTATTGATAGAAATCGCTTGATAAAAAAACTGGAGTGTTTGGGTATTGTTGAAGATGCATTAGAGTGGATGATTGACTACCTTGGAAATAGAAGACAAAAGTTGAAATTGAATGGTATACTGTCTGATGAGATAGGATGTGAGAGTGGAGTCCCGCAGGAAAGTGTTCTTGGTCCCTTGCTATTTCTTCTCTATATTGATGATATAGTTGGAGTAGCGGGGGAATGTGGAATACACCTATTTGCTGATGACACCCTTATATATTATTCATGTGATGCCAGTAATAGACTTATCAAGATACTGAATGAAACTTTGGAGAATATCTATCGGTGGTGTTGCTCAAATTTTCTCAAGATTAATATAAGAAAAACAAAATTTATGATTATCAGTAGTGAAAAAGATTACAAAGAGTTCTGTGAAATTTGTGACAACAAGAATGAAATAAAGATTGGCATTGATATCATTGAGAGAGTTGAGCAGATCAAATATTTAGGTGTTATAGTTGACCGGAATTTGAAGTTCAAGGAACATGCAAATTATGTTATAGGGATTATATCATTCAAGATCAACTATCTCTATAGATGTGCTAAATTTCTTACCCAGTGGTCGTTGACGGTGGTATATAATACTCTCATCCTGCCGCATTTTAATTACTGTGCAACAGTCTTATTTTTATTGAACCAGAATGAAATCAATCGATTTCAAAAATTGCAAAATCGTGCAATGCGCATAATTTTGAAATGTTCCAAACAAACTCCAATAAAGAATATGTTGATTACATTGAACTGGTTACCAATTAAAATATATTGGCAATATCAAACATTGATATTTATTTTCAAAATAAAATCTGGCGATGCTCCTTCATACCTACGAGATATCGTAAATTACAAGTATGAAGTTCATAATTACTCCACAAGATCCAGAAATGATTTTTCGATTCCGATGGTATCAAAGAAAGCAACAGAGACATCGGTATTTTTTAAAGGACTGAGAATATTCAATCAACTTCCCCTAGCCATAAAACAATGTTCTACACTTGTGGCCTTCAAGAATAATCTAAAGCGATATCTGAGTGACAACCTCTAACTATTTAAATATGTGTGAGTCTCTTATGTGCTAATGTTATTTTTTTTTTATATATTTATATGTTATTAGTGTTTCACGTTATTTTTATTCATTGACTGTATGGGTCACCATATTTTAACATATTTTATTAATTAGTTTTTAAGTCATTTATTGTATCACTGATGTATTAGTCGTTGACTAAATAAAGGATCTATATATATAATACCATCTGTGAAACATTCGCTTCCGTGTTTCATGAATCGAACTGATTATACTAGGGGACAACGAAATAATTGTTCACAACACGACTTTGTTCTTCATAGCGTTTGAAATTTGATATTTTGATAAAGAGTATATAGTCCATTGTGACCAATATTTCCAATAATGAGACGATTGCACTTCACTTCTGGTTGGACCGCTGAGTCGACCCGAGTCGTAAAATTCAAATAAACCATTTAATAGAATATCAATTTCCATTTGAAATGTAGCACCACTATTATAATGTCACCTATGACATTATGGCAGTGTTTGGAATCCTAATTGAAATATTCCCGAATGTCTTATTAGAAATAGTATATTACACACCGAGGTGGGAAGTGATTCATTCCTGTCGTGAGATCAGTCACTATGATCTCGAGACAGGAATGAAACTTCCTACCGAGGATTGTATACTATTTTATTCATAACCATCATATTTCGATCAAAATTAATAAATCTCTGTTTCGTTCTGAACATATCTAAAATATTACATTTAACGACAAATTACCAAGAAAGCGGTTTTCAAAGAATAATGATGTGGATATATTGTTACTGTGACTTAGGACCGGTTTTTCAATGCAAGTTATCTGTCAGATGAAAATAACCGACAGTTTTCATCCTTGTCACTGCCAATTAATACTCACGCGTACCCTCTCATTTCCTCTATCTGACAAATAACTCATGTACCTTGTATTGAAAAACTGGCCCTAAGGGGTATACAATTGTCACCAATATAAATGAATGACAGATAAAGTCTAGGAAGATGAAATTAGGGCGGGAAGTGAGGGCGGGAAATAGAGGTGTGTAATGTGACATTTCCCAACCTTCAATGACATTAGTAATGAGAGCATTACATATATGGTTGTAAATAAAAAAATTTTTCAAACGTTCTTGAAGAATATACTATGCGTTTAATGTAATTGTTTCAGGAGTGCTCAATGAATTACTAGGGAATATCACAGCTTCAAGACTCAACTTATTTCTAGTAGAACTGAGAAATTAAACGCATGGCGTTGATAATGGAATTCCAAACACAACAAACTTAAATATGTTGAATTTTTGTAAATAATTTGAACACTTGGAGTTTTCGTCAAAAACTATACCAATATTGTCTTTTGTCAGTCACCTCAATAAGTTGTTCGACAATAGTGTCAAGAGTGAATAGAAATGGCCACCTGAGTTATATCAACGAAGAGAGGATTTCATGTTCTCTCGAAATGCTCAGAGAAATATACAGGGTTTCATAAAAAACCAGTCGACTTCCGGTACAACCGAAAGTGATGTGCAATTGTTTCTGTTGAAAGTATCAGATTCAATAATGAACTGGACTCCCTTTTCTGATTTATAACTCTACAATCTAATGATTGGTGCCACGTACAATGATTTCGTTGTAAAACGGTATATGTTTCTATGGAAACGACAGTAACAGCCGATTGGACCGACTTTTTGTTTTTAGAGCATTAAGCTAATGGGACGTTAAGGTCGGTTAACGCACTGCAGCGATTGCACCAAGGTTTAAGAGATTATTAAACACACATCAATAAACCCTTACCTAACTTAAAGAGTCCTGTATTCATGTTTCGAAACAGAAAGTCGGTGCAATAGGTTATAAATAGATTCCGACGTTTTTTGTGATGTCCAGAATCTCTTTCAAGATATGTGATAAGGATCATGGTACAAGAAGTGAAAAATAAACGGTTACATCAATTGTTTTATAGGGTTTCGAATCAGAGGTCCTCGACCCCGTAATTTTTTACCCTTGAAAATTCTTCATCAAACCCTTGATACATAAATAAATGCACTCAACAAATAGGTCTAGGGAACAAAGTTATGAGAGGAGATGCGCATTCTACAATTCATTCAGGAATTTGGAGGAATTACAGTTCCTGAATGAAAAGAGAGGTGGAACTTCTATAAAAGAAGTAACTTTTAATAATTGAAAAACCCGCTCTGTTGATATGTCTCAGTGCATCGCTCTCTTCCTTTCTGTGAATCAGTGAAATTCTGCGAATCAACAGAAAGTAAGTGTTTGGTTATTTTCTGATGTCACTTCTTTGTTCGTACTCTGTCCCAAAAATGAAAAAATGATCCATGTTTATAAAGATAATATGAGGAATATTGAAATTTTACAAACTGGACCTTTCTGAACATCAAATTATCAGCAGAAGAAACCGGTCGTTGTATATGTACAAGGGGTATATTAGGAGCAAATAATTTCTTCTCGAAATTGATCGACTTCCATTTCTTTCCCCCTACACCATTTTTATTTGTGTATTACATTGAGGCATACAGGTATATTCACAGGTGAAATGATACATTTTTTATCATACCACATTTCAGCTTCTGTTTCGAAATACCATTTTTGATCAGAATAGAAAGCGCCAAGTTTTGAAGATGGCTCCTGCGACGACTTGAAACTGAAACACCAATAAAAATGTCTGGGTCAATATGGGACCAATAAAGTGTCATGAGCACACCCAGGAGACTAGGGTATAGGGCTGCAGCCTCCTCCCGAACCCCCTTCCCCGATAAAGCTAAAAAATTCAGAAATTCTGAAGTCTTCGAAATTCATCAAAATTTTCATTTTGCTCAGCTCAGGCTCATTCCCTAGTTGAGCCGGTGAATAGTTCATTTCACCAAACTGCGAGAGATAAGAAGATATTTGAATAGTTTTAGAAATATAATGAATGTCGAGATATTACGAATTTTTTTTACGTCAGTAGTCTGAGTGTAATGAAAACCTTTTTTTTTTCAGGTGAGTTGGACGGAATATTCTGAAATGGAGACAGGTGAGGATTCAGATATGTTCTGCCTTACTAAGTATGAATTGAAAAAAATCAAATTTGTAATTGAATATACGCAATGAATAGAAAATTGAATAAATGTTCTTATTGAGAGGCGTCAAGAGAAGTCTTGGAACAGGCTGGTTACTTCTAATTTTGTTTCTGTTTCCCACTACGAAGGAGCTTCTACCGATTTTTATTACGATTTAATCTAATTTTGGAACAATACGAACCCTGCCAGGTTGGTGTTATATTGTTCGAATTGTTTGAAAGAGGATTTCAGCCATGAATTTATTATGCTGCTCTAAAATTTGTCGGGAAGTAGGTAAGAAAAGTTACTCGGGATCTAGAAGGTTATTTATTCCCTAACCTGATGAATATTATTCATTTCGTAGGTTCAAAAATCATCAACTTATTTCCTGTAACGTGATAATTTGTTAAGTTCAATATGTTTATCTCTCTTATGTCAGAATTCCTCTAGGCACTTCCTAAATAATCTGGAACTTTATCGGGCTAGCCGCCCACTACAGTATATTACATTCCTAGTGCGTAAAAATCATCAGTAATGTACGCTTTTTTTCCTAGGACCACCTATTTTATTAAACAATATGTAAATATCAGATCGTGAATATGTAATATACGCTACAATATGAATTCACCTTAACAGCAACCTGACAGCTGTCAGTCCTAGGTCCAAATGACTATCAATTGATGAATATAGATTTGGTGTCGTCGGCCAGAATCGTTGCTCCAATGTAATGATTTTTGTAATAAATACTTATTATTTATACTATATAACTATTGAATGGCCATTATTGTTGTGTGAACTGTGAATACACAATTAGTATATTGGGTTGGCTGAATAATCTCAACCTTTTTTTGTTCCAGTCTATGTTTGAAAATTGTTTCTATAAAGAGTGCACTTGAATCTGCAATAACTTCTATAGTGAAATAAAGAAATAACGACAATTAAGCTTCATTTGAGAATGTGACAATAAGTAAATAATTATAATACAAAATTTCTTATTCTTTCCTTCATTTCGATTAGTTACAATACAGTTTTTATTTAAATAATAACAATAGGAAGGAGCAATTGACAATTGCATCTGTAAATCTTACAGGATTCACGGGTTTGTCGGCTTATTCACAGCTGTGCGGAAAGTATTTTCCGCATGTGGTATTCTAGTTTCTTAATGAATTTTACTCTAGTCAAATGATTCTATTCTCAGATGAGCAGGCAAATAGATATATGTAGCAGATATATTTGCAATAATTCTTGTTGTCTTCAGTGAATGCTTTTAGACTGAAACATATTGATTGGTTTTGATGGAATGAATCGCCTATGTATGCAAGTTCTGAACCAATAGTAATAATGAAAAGTTACCAACTCGAATAAGTTTCCTCAACTTTGATGTGGCAATGTCGTAAACATTTGTGAAACTCCATTCAATTCATGAAACTCATTCTTGTTAATTACCTAGCTAATCGGATTCCTTCAGGTATGGAATTTTCAATTTTTTTGAATTGATTGAAGTGAACATTTTATTGAATATGACGTTGTGTTGATGAACGAGGGATTTGTAGTTTTGGGAATCAGAGAACGAGACTCCTGTGATAGTAATTTATGCAACAGGTGCATGAAGTAGGTCTTTTATCAGGCACGAGAAATTTGCAGGCACGAGCCGTAGGCGAGTGCCGCCATCTCAAAAGTGAAAAAAAGACACTGCTTTATGTACGACTCTCTACAATATTTTTTCTACGATCGTGATGAATGAAATATTTTAAATATTCATGTAAGTTTGATTGTTGAACTGATATATCAATACAAAATAGAAAATATTGTAATTTGAAACGATCATAAAGGTTTCACTTTATCATAGTTATGTTATAAGTACAATTATTTGGATTATTCATTCAAGTTCACAGGTTATTTCAAAATGTATTTGGGAGCATGAAAATATGACACGATGCGGCTTTTTCTCACTAATTCAAAACTGTTTTCATGGTACTTTATCAACTAATATGAATTCATATTCATTATAATATGAACGTAGAAAATACATCGCAAGTTTTCCGGGCTCGCGGGCCGTGTCCTGGAATTTTGAGTTCCGGAGATTTCGGCTACATCTGCGGCAGCCATCTTCAGCGGCGTGGTCTTGGTTGAACTCTTTCCTGTGAGACTACTATGACTAATGATAAATCTGGAGGTACTTGTTTGTTGATATCTTGTGGTCGGACCCTGTTCAGTTATACGTCGGATTCTGTACTTCTGTCTGGCTTTGTCGTCAATGTCTTTGTTTAAGGTCATTCCTTCTTCCTTCCTTTTAAAGTTATCCTTACATATCTCAATTGCGAGTGGAATAATGTGGTGTTGTTGAGAGAATTGAGGGTTTTTCAAATTGAATATTATGGTTATCAAGAAGGGCGTGTTTGGCTACAGCTGATTTTTCAGTTTGTCCCAACCTACAATTTCGACTGTGCTCACTAATCCGTGTCTTGAAACTACGTTTGGTGGTTCCTACATATACTTTTCCACATGATTACGGAATCCAAATACCCAGCATTGGATAGAGGCTCTCTTGGATTTTCGGCAGACCTCAGGTGTTCCTGTATTTTCCTCGTGGGCTTGTGAATTGTTTTGATGTTGTGCTTTTTCAAGATTTTTCCAATGCGGATCCGTGGTTCCCCTCAGGTAGGGCAGAAAAGTTGTTCCTGTTGGTGGAGCTTCGTCCTTTGCTTCAGAGTGTGGGTTCTTGGTAGTCTTTGGTCTTATTGCTTGTTCTATCTCCCGTCTTGGTAACCATTAGCTCGTAGAGTGTTTCTCAAATGGTTTAGCACATCATTCAGAGAATCCGATTCGCAGATCTGTTTCGCTCTATCGAGCAGTGTTTTAATGACGCCCTGTTTTTGTCTCGGGTGATGGTTGGAGTCCCTGTATAGATATTTGTTGGTGTGAGTTGCTTTCCGATATACTTTGAGGCCAAGTTTACCGCGATTTCGTCTCGTAACCAACCCGTCTAATAAAGCGATTTGCCCGTTCTGTTCTATTTCCATGGTGAATTGAATTTTTGGATTGACTTGTTTATGTGGATGAGGAATTTCTTCAACTCCTCCTCACTGTGATTCCAGATCACGAACGTGCCGTCCACATACCGTAACCAGCATTTGGGTCGTTTCATCGCGGTCCCAAGTGTTATTTCCCGAATTTCTTCATGAAAAAATTGGCTATCACTGGACTCAGTGGGCTTCCCATCGCGACTCCATCTTCTTGTTCTTTAAACGTTCCGTTGAATCGAAAATACGTCGTTGTTAGCGTATGGTGAACCAGTGTCATCATGTCTTCCGGAAATGTGTCCCCTAAACGTGTGAGAGTCTGCTAGAGAGGCACGTTTGTGAACAATGACACTTTATCGAAACTGACCAGGATATCCTCTGGGGATACGGACATGGACTGACAAATGATTCTGTTCTTCCTATTATTGGTTGTACCATACCAGCTGAGTTCTTCGCCGTATGTTGTTGATCCAATTGCGCTTACTATGGGTCTCAACGGTATGTCTGGCTCAAGAATCTTCGTTGAGATTCGTCAGCACCATTTTTGCAACTGCAATATTAATCAGTTACATATCGTATTTCTTATGAATTTGGAGATTGAATTCAAAATATTTATCAAAAATGCCTATACTTTCCCTTGGCGACCTCTCGGAAAGTAGTCTGCGTCCTTTTTCGAACATTTTTGAAAATTTTCAAAAGGTTAGAATTTCTTGGCTGGGTAGTGTCAAAATTTTCAGTGGCATGATTGAATCATCAATAGCAATTTGAATTTCTGAATGTTATTCAAAAACGTATAGGTACGCACAAAGCCCATTTATCTATAATAGATATCCTAACCTCATTGGTGAGATATTGGCCGCCAACTGTTAGTGAATGATATATTCTATGGCCAATATTGATGTTTTCGCAGATAACTCATATTTTCCAAGGACAATATCTCATCCGATCTTTTTCCCAAGAATAGAAAACGTGCTACTGATAGAAAAAATATCACCAAATATTTCGGCTGATCATCTCAAAACCGTTATAATGAATAAATTAAATCTTCCGAATAGGAATTTAATATCGCTCGTTAAAGGAGAATACTCCCGGGTTTCGCAACGCGCGCATATATTTCGAAAAATGATCATTAGTGCTGAAATGATCTTCTCAAACAAATAATTACACCAGCATTGTTCGACGTTGAACCATATTTAAGTTTCGAGATCATATCTCCTAGTGCCTTCTGAAATGATTTCGTAAGATTGTCGTTTGGCTATAAATGGACTTATTTCATAAAATTCATTTTTCAGAATCTGAGAGATATTCAATAAAATCATTAGTTGTCCATAAAACAAGAAACGATACCATGTCCCGTAAACATATCAAGTTGCACCAAATTGATAGAAATAATAACATAGGCAGGTATCTTTCCATCTAAGTCGTATCCACAAGACTCGAGGCATTCATTCCTGCTACTTAAGTTCCATGACAGGAGAAAGGTATATTCATAATATTGCATTATATTCTTTGTATCGATTCATTCACAATAGAAATTCTTTTTCAACGATAAAGAAAGGAAATTGCATGCCTACTGCCGTTCCCAACGAATCTGAATAATTGACAAATCGGATTTTAAAACGATCCTTCCGTGAGATATGGACCTACTTAAAAGAATTAATTGAGGTTAGATAATACTGAAACAATAAGACTGCTGTCAGTTTGAAATTTTCTGGACTGATCTTTGGATATTGATGGATATTGCCAATACGTAAGGATTTTTACTGGTATTTTAATTGATGAAAATTCAAATAGGCGACTCAGGGCTCGCAAGTGGCTTTCGTTCCAAAATAGGGTTACTTCATAATTTTTTACGAACTGATGCGAAATATGCGAAACAAAGTCATACCTGTAGTTCTTTGATTGATCCCTGATGCAAAGAGTAACATTATGCTTGAACTTTTTAAATATCTCACTAGTTCGATATTGATGTTATTACACACGGCGTCAAGATAGGCCTATTTTAGAAAGGTACAGGTGCCGCTAGGGTCATAAAGTGAACTTCACGCCCATAATTACAAAAATGATCTAGTATGACACAAAAAATTATTATGTCCCAGCAGTTTTTTTTATTCCCTGGTAAATCCGACTATTGATCCCAACGATTTCTCTTAAAACAAGTACTTATGTGAGTAAGAAATGAGTAAGCCGAAACATACGAATACCTAAGGGTGCCAGAGAATTATAAAAACGTCAAAATTTCTTTGAAAACACATTCCATTCTTACAATGAGTTCATCCGTAATGAGAGCCAACAATGATCATTTTCAATTTTTCTCAATGTTTCATATTCATTTCAATGTTTTTAGATAAAGCAAACTTGTGCTTGACATCGTTCCTTGCTGAATGGTAATGGTTCAAACTTCCATTGTCTATATTATATACTCTTTTGAAAACATTTCCTGTGAACGAAAGAGGAATACGAATCAAATTAGGTATAAAAATCCAAACAAGAGATTGAAATTGATTTTTTAGTCGAAAATAAAACTATAGGTGTGATTCATCAAAGCAAATAATGTTGTGACAGAAAAATTGAGATATCGAATATGAAATATTAGTCGAAAATGCAAATGAAGAAATAAATGAATTAATATTGTGACAAGAAAATAGAGATATGGAATGTGAAATATTAGTCGAAAAATTTTAATAAGGAAATTAATGAAATGGTATGATTAAACCAAGTTTCGAGTTGTTTGGAATTGATTACCCTATTTGATTTGTATTTTCATCCTTTCTTTCTCAGCAACAGGTTTCAATAGAGTTAATTATATAAACAATGGAAGTCCGAACCATTACCAAGGCAAACTTTGTTGCTTTTAATATGTTTTTATACATCGAGGAATTTTATTGATATATTGACTCGCTGACCCCACAGCCTGATAAAAATATCTATCCATTCAGTTATGAAATGGAGATTCGACGATTTTTTTTTTCAAATCGATATAAGAAGTTCATAAAACGTCTATATAGGAAGTAATATAAGCGAAATAGTGCTAACCCTAAATCCTTTCATCTATTTTAGGACATGAATTGTAACGTCACAGTGAAAAAATAATGACAACAATAATGTATCTTCATTTCCAATGAAGAAATATCAGCATGGACCAATTATCATCTGGGATATGGCATTCAACATGCTCTTCCATGCAATGAAAATATATATCTTTTTCTGCATCAATCCATACAAGCTTGAAACAACAAACTTGATTCAGATACTTCAGAGTATCATTAGACTTTTTTTGCAGAAGTTACTCCGATCATGATTATGTGAAAGCATTTGAAAATTTTTGGTAACGAAACTATTCAGTTCTCATCAAAGATTGAATACTCTCACGGCCAGCAACTAATGAATTGTTAGGTGCTTCCGGGCTTCTGAGCCGTGGACAACAGGTTTTAAGGCCTGACGTTTCGTCTGCATCTGCGGCAGACATTTTCGAAGGCGATGCGGCAATGGTCGAAGTATCCTTCTCTGCTGCGAGGCTTTGATCTGATGTGGTTCAGATGATGAGTCACCCTTTATCGAATCTGGGTTCGGACGGTCGATTGATCCTAATTGATTATTCGAAAGTGTTTTTTCTCTCATTGGGAGGGTTCGTGCATTTTGAACTGCTGGCGGACAAATTACATGAAGGTGCGGGTCACCAACAAAACAACAACAATGTAACGGTTGTCAATCTGTCCCATCAACAACTTTCAACGAAAGAGATGGGTATACTGAAGAAAGGGGGTAATTTCGCGATAACACCATCTGTTATCCCGAAGGAGGACATAATAGCCAACGTGGAAGCGGGGTTGCGTGGATTACCAGCTACGATTGCGGAGGAAATTCGCATCGAGACAACAAGAATCCTGAAGCGCGCAAAACTGCCAAAACCCAACACGACACGTGCTGAGCAAGCGGCGTTGAAAGCTCTCAACAGGGATGAGAGCATCCTAATCCTACGTACAGACAAGGGGAATGCTACAGTTGTGATGGACAAAGATGACTATAAGGGTAAGGTAGTAGAGCTGCTTGACCCCAACACATATAATGTACTTGGACGAGATCCAGCCACGAGCATCATGAGGAAAACAAACAAACTGATTCGGGACTCATCGATCGACCAAGATTACTGAAAACAGAAGCATTACCACCCAAGCTATATGGACTTCCCAAAATACACAAACCAGGGGTTCCGCTCAGGCCGATAGTCAGCGCTATAGGGTCTGCGACTTATGATATAGCTAAATACCTATCGGGCCTGCTACAACCAATGGTGGGAAACACTGAGTCTTTCGTTAGAGACTCTACACATTTTATCGGGAAAATAAAAGATCTGACATTAAACCCGAATGATATGCTGGTGAGTTTCGACGTGGTTTTCCTATTCACAAATGTCCCGATAGATAGAAACTCTGAACCTGATCAGTACTTTTGTTCCTCCAGACATAACCGCCCTGTTCAAGCACTGTCTGACTTCAACATATTTTCAGTGGGATGGAAAGTTTTTTGAACAGAAAGAAGGGGTTGCTATGGGGAGCCCACTGAGCCCTGTGGTGGCAAATTTCTTCATGGACCATTTTGAAAAACAAGTTCTAGGGCGTTGGCCGGTCCGACCATCCTGTTGGCTGAGATATGTTGATGATACTTTCGTGATTTGGGGTCACGGAGAAGACGAGCTGAAGAAATTCCTGGATCATCTGAATTCCTGGAATCCAAAGATTCAATTCACGATGGAAACTGAGAAGGATAGGAGAATAGCTTTCCTGGACGCATGGGTAGAAAGACGGGAGAATGGAAAACTGGGGCAAAGAGTGTATAGAAAGCCCACTCACACAGATCGGTACCTCAACAAGAATTCCAACCATCACCCGAGGCAAAAGAGAGGAGTAATTAGGACCCTGGTAGAAAGAGCGAGACGCATTTCTGAGCCAGAATATTTCGAGGAAGAGATGCGTCATTTAGAAAACGCCTTCATATGTAATGGCTACCGCAGGGACGAAATCACCGAGCCTTGCGACCCAGACGAGGAGTTTCAATGAATGGCCCCGAACCAGCCGTTAATGGACGGGCGTGTCTGCCTTATATTAACGGTGTGACGGACCGCATTGGAAGACTTTTAGAAAAACATGGGGTGCAAGCAATTTTCAAGCCCACGAGGAAAATTCAAGAAAGCCTCAGATCCGCAAAAGACCTACGGGATCCATTATCTACCTCAGGAGTGTACCGAATACCGTGCAGTTGTGGTTCTGTCTATATTGGAACCACAAAAAAGAGCATAAAAACGCGGTTAACCGAACACAAAGGAAGTTGTCGATATGGCCAAACCCAAAAAACTGCGGTAGAAGAACACGCTCTGTTGGAAGGTCATGACATTGACTTCGACGGAACACAAGTGCTGGACACAAGTAGGAGCTATTACCCCAGGCTCTATAGGAAGGCCATAGAAATTCATAAACATAAAAACAACTTCAACCGCAAAGAAGAGAGCCTGAACATTCATAGAACATGGATGCCAGCAGTTCAAAATGCACGAATCCTCCCAATGAGAGAAAAACCGCTTTCGAATAATCAATTAGGATCAATCGACCGTCCGAACCCAGATTCGATAAAGGGTGACTCATCATCTGAACCACATCAGATCAAAGCCTCGCAGCAGAGAAGGATACTTCGACCATTGCCGCATCGCCTTTGAAAATGTCTGCCGCAGATGCAGACGAAACGTCAGGCCTTAAAACCTGTTGTCCACGTCTCAGAAGCCCGGAAGCACCTAACAATTCACTATTCAGTTCTATTGGTAACTTCGCAAAACTTCACAAGAATCAATCTTTTGGGGTGATAATGAATAGAAGTGAATCAGGTTCAATCACGAATATAATTGATAGGTCGTTTCTGGCCTAGCCCACTGTAATTCCACAATTAACTGGACCATGCTCGGAACAGTTCATTTGAATAGAGTGAATCTCGAATCTACCGAAGAAATTTTTTTTCCTCAAACCGCTAGAAAATTCTGAGTATTCTGACAATCCAGGCAAGATTTGTTGAAGAAAAAGTCTATATTTGCCACGACTTCACAGTCGTCCAGGAATGTTAGGCTCCTGCTCCCGGGAAAAATATACTATTTCTGTACTGCAAAGAACAGTTTTTCAAATTTTGTCATGAATTGACAGGAGTTTTATATTCATGAAGAAGAATTGAGGAATTTGAATGATATGTTTAGGTCAGTTATCGCTTATAATTGCACGAGTGCATAAAAATTACCGATAATTTTGCAAGAAAGCGTGATATCTAAAAATTGCAAGTTTATTTTCATATTTTGGCGAAAGTGCCCGAGTTCGAAGGACGAGGGCTCCTTTACAAAATATGAAAATAACCGAATGTATAAGATATTACGCTTGAATGCAAAATTATCTGGTCATTTTTATGCACGAATGTAATTCATTGGAATATTTCATGAATAAAGAAATTTTCAAGGAAATGTTATTTTTTGTTCATTTATACTTTCCTCTATAGATTGTATGGAGTACACACCTAAACGCGAAATGTTTTTTTATTTTTGAAGTCTATTTGACATCTATTTGTGTTGTTTACTGACGTCTAGCGATACGGTTTCAAATGTGTTGGTATGGTGACTTGATACAATGCAATTACCGCTGTAAGTTTTCGATAATTGCATTGCTCTTATGGGACATTTTATATATGAGAGAAATATTCTACAGAGTATGTTGATGGTCTTTCAAAAAACCAAAACCTCTGTCGAATATCACGAAGGGCATCGAATTATATCCGGCAGACGTCAGTCATTCCCTCTGCATGTCTTTAACAGAAGATATCCAGCCTTATTTGCCGAGGTTTGACGGTGCCTGAAGAATTTTCAATTTTCGGAAACCAACGACTTCTGTTGTAGGTTTTGGCCTGCCTTGCGCTAATGATGCAACGATAAACCCAAAACTGGTTGGCAAGTGTTCTCATCCCAATAATCGATGATTGATTCTGGCATTTTTATCACTAAAAATGCGGGAATAACATTGGTGAAGAATCCTGCACTGACACCTGCTGAATATAATTCAATATTCTTGGTGCCATTTACCAAGAAAGTAGTTCATTTCATTCTGGCAGTTGTTAGTTTTTCAAAGTACTCTGTACGTATACGACTGTCCTGCATCTATAATTCTAAATTCTCAATATGTTAATGGTCGTCAGTGTACAAGTATGACTCAATAATTGAGAAATTGAGTATTTTTGTAGAGAGATTGAAGTTTGATAAATTATTTGCTTGCTCTCTTTTTCTCCGAATCTAAAATATTAGAAATGACAACTATGAAAGAATTGAAAAATTCATCATTGACTAAAGAAGTGAAAATATTTTTATCCACGACTTTTGTATAATGTACCCATTATACGTCTGTTTGCTCGACCTTAATAATACCCAATATTCACGGCAGTGATTAATCAGTCATAAATCACTGCTATCAGATGCTTCCTTGATTTATCTATAATATTATATCGTTTTGATGTTTTTTATATCTCTGCGATTATATCTTGTAATATAAATATCATCTTGTAAGAATAGATACGTGATATTTTTTGTTAAACTGAATACATAGATTTTTGTGTTGAATTATTATCATTATCATAATTTTCGATAACTATGCACAGTGTATAGATGAACAATAATGTATTGTATGAAATATTTGTTAGAATAAAATAATAGTGTTCCTAAAAAGATGTATGAAATGTAACGAAATTTTCCAACAGAAAAATTTCAACAATTTTTTTCATGAGTCGTAGATAAAGAATAGTATAATATACTGTTGAAAAACCAAGTATCATCATTCGTTCAGTAAATAAAACCATCGGTTTTGCCTGAAATGATTCTCCTCTCAGCAGCAATCGCTGTAATCATTTTCATGCCCATTTCGATGATTGAATGATATCCATGTGTTTCTTTCTGGTTTTTAACGAAACAACCGAAATAAACAGAAACCAATTCGTTTTCGTTCATTTCAGACACCGCACGAGCGCTCCCATCACATATTTTCTCGAAATGGCGGAATAAATCACAAACGATATTTTGTTTTTCAATTCGGCGAAGTGCCAACTTGAATTTGATCCGCTACCAAATGGTTCATAAAAATAAATAATAAGTTAATGAATTCCGAAGTGGATGGCTTGTAATTTCTAATTCGTGTTTGAATTTATGTTACAGGTTTTTCTTCAATTATTCCTATTCAATATTTCATCCAACTTGATTTTAGATTGTAGAGATCTTCGTTACCTTGAATCGCCAAAATTTGTTCGAAGTTGTCCACCTGAAATATTCGTGAAAATGTCAGGGAAATGAAATTTTGTCGTTAATTGTGTTTTCATTAGGTTCGTTTTTATAATCTTCAACTAAAAAATTATACTCGCTTCTCAAAAACCAGTATTTTCAGAACAATATCCATATTTCTTGAAGCCGATATCTGATTGTCTGAAAGTCACGGTATACCCAACTGTACAGTAACGAAAGAACATGAACAAAATGTGAGAGCACATGTGCTAACCAGGAGTACATGTCAAAACTCACCTTCGTTTAGCCAGTTTCAGAAAAAATAGAGATGTTTTGTGGAAATACTCTTTTTAGGGGGCGAGTAGTATTTTTGAATTGGTGTTGATCGAAAAAAACTCATTCATACACTTTTCACTGCAAAATTTCACTCCCACGATGGTAGACATTTCCATAAATATTTCGGGTTGGCAACTTGGATCGAAGTAATCTATTCATTTACGTTTATCATCTATTTACGGAAAAGAAGGGAATAAATACCTCTTGTTACTTCATCAATATTTTATGAGTTAATTTCTCACAGAAGAAACATCGTGCTCGGAATACAGAGTGTTGAAATTAATGCACGTAAGTGAATTTATTTATCTCGGAATACAGTTCATACAGCTCTTTTTTTACATGTCCTCTGACTATTGCATAAATGTTCGCACCTTAATACTTGTTCCAATTATTTGGATGCAGTCTATTCTACTTCAGATGGCAGAGGTGAATATTTGCACCCTGGCCAAAACATTATAGGGGTTATTTATTGAAAAACTAGTTTCTTTGATAACTATAAAGATGTCTTCGTGACTTGAATCACCTCTAAAACCAAACTTTTTCGTATCCAAAGGTTTGTATTATTCAACAAGAACTTTCTGATGATATCTGCTTGGAGGGTTTTGTACATTTCTCATAAAATATTAGATATTCTAGTTGAAGTGCTTTTTAATTTCCAAATCAGGAAAATAATGGTGGATTATGGCTTTGGAAGGGTTTTGCCCTCCCCCCTACTGTAAGACATTTTATGATGGTAGATACTCTTGTTTTGTTTTCAAAAACAATACTTCATTTGAAAGAATATTTAAAATTCCAAACGTTCTTGAAACACGGTAACTATTCCTCAAAATAAAAAATCATACGAAATATTTATGAATTTATAAAATTAATGTACAGTACAATTTGGCAATCGGTCTTGTGAACGTGCTATGTAACATGCTATATAACATTCAATAGTAATATCAGTGTGTGAAAATATAAGTAATTCAACCACTTTCAATATGATACTACCACTCAGTTGATATTTAAGGTGGTACAGAGATTTCAACTTGAAAAATAAAATTTTGCTAATGTGGTTTACGTGTTCTTCGAATGACAAGTTCAATCTGAATAAACTCTAAGATTTTTTGCGCAAAAAAAAACACTCAATTGGTGTATTCATCCGAATACATTGATTCTGATGCCATGCACCATTCAGATATATTATAGAGATCTGTGTTGATGGTGTTGATATCAGATTCTCTCAAAGTGGCGCATGATCGATAATCTTCCATATCATCTCATTAAAGTTGATGATTGATTGAAAGGTCATAAGATCTCTTTCTACCACGATACCGTCGTTCAGTTCCTCTCTGGAGCTCGAGTAGAAGGCTTTAGGGATCCTTTCACCACACTTTCCATTTATATCCGTCTCTATTTCGGTTCTGGCTCCATCTAGAGACCTATCTGCCTGAACTATCATCATATATCATCACTTGCATTCGATATGGCCTTGCTGTGATCTCAATTGCGATGAGAGCAAAGCTGAAACAGAATAATCAATCTAACTTTGTCATTTTCGATTGTCTGTCTTTCATATTGGAGTCAGACATGACTTCGGTGTTTGAAAGGTCATAAGATCTCTTTCTACCACGATACCGTCGTTCAGTTCCTCTCTGGAGCTCGAGTAGAAGGCTTTAGGGATCCTTTCACCACACTTTCCATTTATATCCGTCTCTATTTCGGTTCTGGCTCCATCTAGAGACCTATCTGCCTGAACTATCATCATATATCATCACTTGCATTCGATATGGCCTTGCTGTGATCTCAATTGCGATAAGAGCAAAGCTGAAACAGAATAATCAATCTAACTTTGTCATTTTCGATTGTCTGTCTTTCATATTGGAGTCAGACATGACTTCGGTGTTTGAAAGGTCATAAGATCTCTTTCTACCACGATACCGTCGTTCAGTTCCTCTCTGGAGCTCGAGTAGAAGGCTTTAGGGATCCTTTCACCACACTTTCCATTTATATCCGTCTCTATTTCGGTTCTGGCTCCATCTAGAGACCTATCTGCCTGAACTATCATCATATATCATCACTTGCATTCGATATGGCCTTGCTGTGATCTCAATTGCGATAAGAGCAAAGCTGAAACAGAATAATCAATCTAACTTTGTCATTTTCGATTGTCTGTCTTTCATATTGGAGTCAGACATGACTTCGGTGTTTGAAAGGTCATAAGATCTCTTTCTACCACGATACCGTCGTTCAGTTCCTCTCTGGAGCTCGAGTAGAAGGCTTTAGGGATCCTTTCACCACACTTTCCATTTATATCCGTCTCTATTTCGGTTCTGGCTCCATCTAGAGACCTATCTGCCTGAACTATCATCATATATCATCACTTGCATTCGATATGGCCTTGCTGTGATCTCAATTGCGATAAGAGCAAAGCTGAAACAGAATAATCAATCTAACTTTGTCATTTTCGATTGTCTGTCTTTCATATTGGAGTCAGACATGACTTCGGTGTTTGAAAGGTCATAAGATCTCTTTCTACCACGATACCGTCGTTCAGTTCCTCTCTGGAGCTCGAGTAGAAGGCTTTAGGGATCCTTTCACCACACTTTCCATTCATATCCGTCTCTATTTCGGTTCTGGCTCCATCTAGAGACCTATCTGCCTGAACTATCATCATATATCATCACTTGCATTCGATATGGCCTTGCTGTGATCTCAATTGCGATAAGAGCAAAGCTGAAACAGAATAATCAATCTAACTTTGTCATTTTCGATTGTCTGTCTTTCATATTGGAGTCAGACATGACTTCGGTGTTTGAAAGGTCATAAGATCTCTTTCTACCACGATACCGTCGTTCAGTTCCTCTCTGGAGCTCGAGTAGAAGGCTTTAGGGATCCTTTCACCACACTTTCCATTCATATCCGTCTCTATTTCGGTTCTGGCTCCATCTAGAGACCTATCTGCCTGAACTATCATCATATATCATCACTTGCATTCGATATGGCCTTGCTGTGATCTCAATTGCGATAAGAGCAAAGCTGAAACAGAATAATCAATCTAACTTTGTCATTTTCGATTGTCTGTCTTTCATATTGGAGTCAGACATGACTTCGGTGTTTGAAAGGTCATAAGATCTCTTTCTACCACGATACCGTCGTTCAGTTCCTCTCTGGAGCTCGAGTAGAAGGCTTTAGGGATCCTTTCACCACACTTTCCATTTATATCCGTCTCTATTTCGGTTCTGGCTCCATCTAGAGACCTATCTGCCTGAACTATCATCATATATCATCACTTGCATTCGATATGGCCTTGCTGTGATCTCAATTGCGATAAGAGCAAAGCTGAAACAGAATAATCAATCTAACTTAAGATTCGGTGGTTGGAAGGTCATAAGATCTCTTTCTACCACGATACCGTCGTTCAGTTCCTCTCTGGAGCTCGAGTAGAAGGCTTTAGGGATCCTTTCACCACACTTTCCATTTATATCCGTCTCTATTTCGGTTCTGGCTCCATCTAGAGACCTATCTGCCTGAACTATCATCATATATCATCACTTGCATTCGATATGGCCTTGCTGCTTGCCTACCTTCAGGTAGATCGAAGGTAAATATCGTAAACAAGAATGGACCAAGGACAGTGCCGTGTGGAACTCCGGTAGTACCTCTGAAATTTGAAATTAGATCATGGTTTATTTTGAACCTTTCTAATTCTCCATTTTAGATAATTCGGGAACCAGTTCAGAGCAATATCACTGATTCAGATGTATTCAATAAACTATTCATTATGAGCAGGGTCGATAATTGTGTTATTTTCACTGAATAACAGTTCACAAAATCTCTACACGTGTTTCATTTTACAATAGCTTGCCAAAATATTATAACACGCCTGTAGACCCCAAATCGAATGTCCCCACGTTGAAGAGTCGTAATTGTTCTGTTCATGACTATAGCTTAGGTCAGGATGAATGAAAACCCTGGTGCGTTGACCGATATGCTTTCGTTTAGCCAATTCCTCTCGACCTGAGAAATCGAAGAGTAAAGTTACATTTTTTGACGATAGGTGGTGTTAAGGTGGTGATACAAATGCGATGTTCTAAGGGTACATTTTCATTGAGGTGGCAGCTTACGAGTGATTTTCGATACCGGTGGTCTCATAGGATAAACTCTTGCGGGATCTTTCGTTCACCAATAGAATTATCAGTATACAGAATACGTAAGGTCAAGTTCGTCTTTTAAAGAGCTATTCATTTTTTTGAAATGTTTGACAGTTCGATTCGAATTTGAATGCATTTGAAAGTTCCTTTAATATTCAAAATCTTGTACCTAGTTCTTGTTTCTTTTCACGTTTTTCTTGTTTATATTCTTCTTGGGTATTTATCGTTGCTGTTCTTGTATTTGTTTGATTTTATAGTGTTAGTTAGATTTATTATGAACCGATTCACAAAGCTCAAAATAAAACGTTCGTGTAACGTGTAGGTATTACTTATCCCTCATATCATCGGCTCGTAATCACATTAAAATTGTATTTTTTTCAACACTATGAAGAAAAAAGTACTCACCTATCTTCGGTTCCTCAGAAAGTAGAAAGATAAGATATCAATACTTTTCAGTTTCACTCACAACTATTGTTTCGGAAGATTCAAAATCGCATCACAATCACTGAGTTTTTGATTTATTTTTCATCGAATTGAAAGCAAAAGGAATACCTAATAATCAGTCAAAACATGATGACTACATAATTTCTAGCAATTCGCGGGAAAACGAAAAATTGCATGCAGAACATGAGACCATGAAATAAACATAACCTATAAATCTATAAATAATCTAATGGCCGTCGAGCAGACGGATATCATGGC
Source organism: Zygogramma bicolorata (assembly GCA_032362365.1). Classification (NCBI taxonomy): domain Eukaryota; kingdom Metazoa; phylum Arthropoda; class Insecta; order Coleoptera; family Chrysomelidae; genus Zygogramma; species Zygogramma bicolorata. Next base: position 233 of record JAVJAQ010000357.1, on the reverse strand, counting down.
ATCACAGATTAAATTAAAATCACGTAAGGTGCGCCTCTGCTGGCAAACTCTCGAAGGCATCTCTTCAGTTAAAATTGATCAAAATCAAGATAGCGAAAAGTCGAGAGAATTTGCTTACAATCTGTTAGGTATAAGTCAATACACCAGGGTTTTCTGTCGAATGCATCTTGACTATCAAGAGAAATGATCATAACTCAGGAACAGATGATCGAATTTTCGAACGTAAACCAGAA
>JAVJAQ010000356.1:0-21831 GCA_032362365.1 Zygogramma bicolorata | reverse complement strand
GGGTAAAATTTATTTACCAGGACCTACTTCCCCAGTAACCCTTTTGTGTGCCACATCTGAAAGGTCTTTGAAAAAAAACTATTGAAAAATTTTGGGGAATCGAATCAGTTCCAGAATTTTCCCCAATTTCGGATGAAGAAAGAGCTTGTGAAGAACATTTCCAAAATACATATAAAAGGGATGTCACTGGCAGATACATAGTTGAGTATCCTTTTAAAAATGTTAATCCGTTTTTTTCCGGTATCAGAACTCTTGCACTCAATAGGTTTTATTCTCTTGAAAAACGTTTGATGAAAAACACCCAAATTTATGATCAGTATCGAGATTTCATGAGAGAATATTTCCAGCTCAATCATATGGAACGGGTCACTGAACCTCTAGAAGGCCAAAATCATTTTTATATCCCTCATCACTGTATAATTCGTCCCGATAGTCTTACAACCAAGTTGAGAGTAGTGTTTAATAATTCTGCTAAGTTACCCAATCAATCATCATTAAATGATAACTTGTTTGTTGGTCCTAAGTTACAACGTGACATTGGTACCATTCTTCTAACCTTCCGACTACATGTTTATGTCCTAACTTGTGATATCAAAATGATGTTCAGGCAAATTCTAATATTTCCTCATCAACGAAAATTTCAAAGAATTATCTGGAGATTCTCTGACAAAGACAAGATCCAGGATTATCAGCTCAATACACTCACCTATGGACTTACATCTTCACCATTTTTATCAATAAAAACCCTCCTACAATTAACAGCAGATGAAGGTTCAGAATTTCCTCTCGCGAAACAATCTTTGGAAACTGACACTTTCGTCGATGACATTGTGACAGGAGCTGCTTCTCTCGAAGAAGCTCTTGTTTTACAAAATCAATTGATAGGACTGTTGATAGAGATGAGCGATATTTCACGAACTGTGATTTTTTCACTGATATCTAAAAGTCACATATAACGATCGTTCCTCTTTCTGCAAATAAAGCGTGATACGTGATTTACGTGAACGTGATTTTCTTATCCGTTCCCGTTGCGTATTATATTATATCAATATTGGACAAGCTGTACATAATAATTATAGACACGGTATGCGATTGGATACACTCTCTCGAATGAGTCGAATGTCTCTAGTCTCCACCCACCGCACTGATCACGTGATCAGTTATCTAGAGATGAGCGATATCGTGATTTTTGAATCACACTGATATTTATATTTGTTACTGTGATTTCTTGATATCGGTACGGCAGCACTGGGTAACGTTATTAACTTCGGTAACTGAAGTACAGCTTATTCGTCAATCCTATACGTTCAGGGTTGGGATTTTTAATATTATTCTACCAAATTCAGTACTTTTCGATTCTTTTTAGTAGCCTAGTATTCTCAATGGAAATCTAGTATTCCCATACAATATCCCAAGCTTTTTTAATTTCTTGCATTTTGAATTATATCAGTTTTTCAAATTTTCCGCATTTTGTTTCATCACAAATATTCGAATTTACCGCGTTTTGTCGGTATAGAAAAAATTTAGTACTGAAGCTTCCAATTTAGTAGCCCAGCACAACACTGTATACGTTATAACGTTATTAGTTCTGTGCCAAAATGGATTGGATAAGCTGTACATATATTCAGATCAACATGATCCAAATTACGAGAAAAAATGTCAGGATTAGAATTCTCAAAGAAGGAGATGATTTAAAATTTGGTGAAGAAACATTCAGCTTAGGCTGAATAATTAGTGATTAGGAATGAATAGTGAAATATTTATTGGTATTTGATTATGATTGCCGGAATGCCGGAAACTATGCAAAAACCCAATTATTACAATGTTTGGCTAAGAGCCGATTATATTCCCAATTAGGTCTATTCTGTGGTGACTGGTGACCTATTGATTCTTGAAAATCATTAGATTATTGAAAAATATTCAAGAATAAGACTAAGACCAATAATGCAATTATGGTACAATTAAAATTTTTTTCAATAGACATTATTTCTCGAAGATATTTCAGAAATATTTATGGTGCATATTCATATTCTTCCATAACAGTTGTCGATTATTTCCTATTAATCCACGGTAATTTCGAAGCGATGAAAATGCTCATAAATGGAGTAATAAGTGGAAGTACTAGAAACTCACAAAACGGCAGCACTGGGTAACATTGCATTTAACAGAAGTTTGGACTTTGAACTATATACGTTATTAACTTCGGTAACTGAAGTAGGGCTTATCCATCAATATTATACGTTATTGTTAATAATTCTGCGCCAAAATGGATTGGATAAGCTGTACATAAATAATTATATACACGGTATGCATGCGCCAGTTCTCAAAAGCTGTTCTCGTAATTTCGGAAAGACGTAGTCGTTTAAGTACAAAAAAAGCCGAAATATTTTTGTTTATTGAAGCAAACCAAAAATTAATGGATTGATATTATTATTTTTCTGTTAGCGATACATATTCCGTCCTATTTAATATTTACTTACGTTGATAGTGTTTTCTTTCATTTGATTTGGTGCGAATCGAATAGTAACAAAATAATTCTTATTCTTTGTATTATAAATATATAATAAATTAAATTTTGGTCGTTATCATCACAAACTAGTTCAATTTGATTCAAAACACCTTTTTACCTGGTAATATATATTAGTATATACTGATATATCTATCTTAACCTGATAACAGTAAACCAGTGAACGGGCTCATCGAATACCAAAGTAACCCCAAACGCCCCACCTCAAAACTGTGATCACATCACGTTTAAAAATCACTGATATTAAAAAATCACAGTAACAGATATCAGTGTGATTCAAAAATCACGATATCGCTCATCTCTAACTGTTGAAAAGATGTGGATTTGAGCTCCGAAAATGGTCAAGTAATGATCCTTTGTTATTGGAAAATCTTCCTTCGTCACATTAGGCAACAGATTCTTTTACTTTCGATTCCAACTCTGACAGTTCCCAGAAGGCTTTAGGACTTCAGTGGAGTCCTTGTTCAGATTATTTCGAATTCTCTACACATTCTATTGATTCAGAATGTACGAAAAGAAATTTACTTTCGACTGTTGCCCGTATTTTTGATCCTTTAGGTTTCATATCTCCACTCACATTTCTTCTCAAACATTCAATCCAGAGATTGTGGATGAGTAAGTTGAATTGGGATGACAAACCATCATCAGATATTATTCTTCTTTGGGAAGAGTATGCTTCTCAGGCTTCTCATTTAGATAATGTCTCAATTCCACGCCGTTTGGCCCCTCGACAATTCAAATCTGGCGAAATTCATTGTTTTGTGAAAAAGGATATTGTGCCGTTCTTTGCTTTCTATTTACCTCCGAATCTGATGAAACTTCTCTTCATTTCGTTTATTCGAAATCCAAAGTGACTCCTCTCAAGAAAATTTCCCTTCCCAAACTTGAATTGTGCGCTGCTGTCTCAGTGGCTCGTTCAGTATTCTACATTCGTAGAAATTACATTTCAATCGAATTTGTTGTTGGTCAGATTCAACTATCACCCTTTGCTGGATAAAATCCCCACCTTATAAACGGAAGACCTTCGTCAGTAATCGTGTTTCTTACATACAGGAAAGGGTTCTCTCAGATTCTTGGTTTCATGTGTCAACTGCTGACAACCCGGCGGATTGTGGATCTCGAGGGCTTCTTCCCGTAGAACTACTCAACTGTTCCTTATGGTGGGCGGGACCAACATTTCTTCTCACACAAAATCATTTCCAATCTTCTACCGTTAAATTTTCTGACGAAGCTCTCCACGAAGAACGAAAACTCACTCCAACCGCAACCGTTGATGAACCAAATTTCCTTGAATTATTTTATCAAACCGCTCTTCTCTTCACCGAGAAAAAAGTTTAATAACCACATTCAAAATTTTAATAGTAGCAATCAAAAAGTTCATCTAAATACGTGACTAAGACACAAGTCACTTGCCTCAAATGAAACTAGAACCTTGACAGAGTTTAATTGCGATAATTAAACAATTTCCAAATACACTAAAGTGTTTATCACTATTAAAAACAGATAATTTACAGCAATTAATCAAGCACTTTACCACTAACATATAGTTTAATTGGTCTCGTTTTGAAACTATTAAATTGGGTATTTGCACTAATCAAAGATGGTCTTTATCACTATTAAAATGCTTTATTTACATCAATGACTCTAGGACATTAACACTATCAAACATTTCAATTGCCTCTGAATAAAGAATGGCTCCAGTACAAATAAAAATGTACTTGCTACTACTGAACTGTGCATTTGCACTAATCAAACAGTGATCTAAAAGAAGTGCTGAAAACAATTGCTGCTTTCAATGACTTCAGTTATTGTAATCACACTGTATTTTCGGAGCAATGAAAAAAAGGTACTTCAGACAAATACAGATATAAAAAATAAATTGTCCTAAGGAATATGTTGAATAATAGTGAATGAATGAACAGTTTACAGCAAACATAAAACATATTTACCTTAATTAGTCTTCTCCTTGTAAATGGATCCGAATAGACGTCTTATTTTCCTCTTTTCTTTATATATATATATATATATATATTTATATATATATATATATATATATATATATATATATATATATATATATATGTATATATATATATATATGTGTATGTGTGTAACTAGATTATCAAATCCTCTGGTCTACCACAACTTGCATTCAATTCGAAGGAGGATTTGATAATCTAGTTACACACATACACATATATATATATATGGATCATGCACATAATTGAAACTTTTGCTAGAGATCAATTACCCAAACACGAAACTGATATTTTTGCCGCGCTGTTCGCTATCAAGGTTAGCATCTTCAAGAGATTCAATTTGAAATTTCTTCTTCTGAAGATGCTAACCTTGTTAGCAAAACGCGCGTCGAATGCAAAAATATCAGTTTTGTGTAAGGTTAATTTATCTCTAGAAATCTAGAAAAAAATGTAAACTTTCACACCAAAGCTTCCAATCTTATTGTTTATTCATGCACATGTTTTGATTTCAATCAACAGTATTATATGAACCTGCAAAAGATCATGGTGAATTGCGAAAATAAACTAAGTTGGTTTCAAGTACTCATTTATTTTCAACTGTAAAATGAACGAAATAATAATCTCTTAGATACTCTTATTATAAACTGTGATGAAAGAGGTTTTAAAATTACTTATAAAAGTAGTGAAACTATAAAAGAACTAACAGAGTAATAAACATCACTTCCATTTCTAGGTTTCAAGTACTCATTTATTTTCAACTGTAAAATGAACAAAATATCAATATCCTAGATCATCAGAAACTGTGATGAAAGAGGTTTTGGAAATACTTATAAAAGTAATGAAACTATAAAAGAACTAACTGAATAATAAACATTACTTCCATATCTAGTATCACATTCCTTCAACACTTTCTGGTATTCCATTCTGCGTGCATATAATATAATAGTCCAGGGTGTCCACTGATATATATCTATAAATATATAGGAGATACAATAAATGCAGTACACATGCACAACCGCACATAATATATTATAACAGATAAAAGGACGCATGAACTTCTATATATGAAGTTACCTAACAAAGACTCAAAACTGAACTGAGAACTGAGCACCAAGCACCACAAAAACTCGACACGGAATCGCAGACGCCGCACGCGCATTCATTTGGGGTGCGAAATAGCATACCCCCACCCTAATTATTAAATATTGTTCATTGCCACAATTACTTCCTTATCTCATAGTAAATTGTATATGTATTGTCATAAACCCTCAACCCATCTCTGATAAATGAACTCAGTGTCAATTATAGTGTCAACCTGCGACAATCAAACAGTTTCTTGGGGTAAATGTACACATTAATTGTGGCATTTGAACTTCAATAACTGCAATTACTCAAGTGTCAATCTTTTTTTTTTAATTGTAGCGAAGACTGAGATTTGAAGGTGGGAATTAAACATTTGATAGCCACAATTAAAATTGTGTTAGATACACCAGTTTATTTGGAGCATTTCTCTCAGTGTTGTTACCTGTTTGAGAATTATGTGCTATATTCTTCGTTTTATTAATTCTTCTCGAAAGAGATCCAAACATCATGAATGGATTACCTCATCAGAACTTCACCAATTTTTGATGATGTTTGTAAAACACACTCAATTATTGCATTTCTCTGAAGAAATCAAATCTTTGACAAGGGGTACACTTATCCCTAAAACTTTGAGAAAGCTATCTCTTTTTATTGACGAAAATGGTATCTTGCGAGTTGGAGGGAGATTGAGGCACGCTCCAATTTCAATTGACCGCAAATTTCCTGCACTCCTTCCGAACAGTTCCCGTCTTACTGATTTGATAATTGAAACTATCCATTTCAGATATTTCCATGCTGGAATTCAAACTATCCAATGTCTCATTGCACAACAATTTCGGATGATATCTTTCAAACGTGCAATTCGTCGAAATGTATCTAAATATATCAAATGTTTTCGTATGAACCCTGTTTCTCCTCAGCCTCCCATGGGAAACTTGCCTCCCAAGAGAAACTCACGCTTGAAGCCCTTCTCACACTCTGGCGTTGACTATGCCGGGCCTTTTTCTATCACAATGTCCAAAACTCGGGGTGCAAAGACTACCAAAGCTTATGTTTGTCTTTTCATATGCTTCGCTACCAAAGCAATACATATCGAATTAGTTTCGGACTTAATATCTGATGCTTTTCTTGCCGCCTTGCGGCGATTTATAGCTCGAAGGGGTAGGTGTCAATATCTTCATAGTGACGGAGGTACAAACTTCATAGGGGCCTACCACCAGTTGAGCAGTTTCTTATCCAAAGCTGTAACTAAGGAAGCTCTCGAGTGGAAAAGAATTCCCAGTGCAGCTCCCAATTTCGGAGGTTTATGGGAGTCAGCAATAAAATCTTTGAAATCTCATCTTTTGAGAGTAGTAGGGAATCAGATCGTCACTTATGAGGAGCTTCTCTTTGTCCAAATGCAAATAGAAGCACTACTAAACTCACGCCCAATTTCTCCGATCAGCAATGACCCGAACGATTTATTGGTCCTAACCCCTGCTCATTTCCTTACAATGGAAAGCCTTACCGCACCCTCGGAACCAGATCTCTCCGAAGTTCCCTTGAACCGCCTTTCACGATGGCAACTTCTATCCCGCATGCACCAGGAATTTTGGAATAGGTGGTCGAAAGAAAATCTCCACACTTAACATCAAAGGGCAAAGTGGTTTTATACAAGTAACAACAATCCTATCAAGAGCGGAGCTTTAGTGCTCATTAAATCTGAATTTGCCACCTTTCAAATGGCTTATGGGTCGAATTGTAGACACATTTTTTGGTTCAGATGAACATATCAGAGTTGCTATCGTTAAAACAGCGAATAAAATTTTGAAACGGCCGATTACCAAGCTATGTTCTCTCCCTTTGGACCAGGACACTTCACAGCCTCTTTAAAACACAGTATTTTAGGTGGGCGGTAATGGATCGTCCACATCCTTGTGAACTTCTTTTATGTGTAACTCATATAATTATGTATATACAAAAGTATTTTTAATTTTCATCAATCCCCAAAATCTGCTTTTCTAATTCAGGTTATTCACCCTGTACATTTCCGCGAAATATGCTTTCAAGACTTTACTCGAAGCTAGCGCCTCAGGTGCACGAAACAAAGCAGTAAACTAGTAATGGTTGCGGGTGATCGCCGTTATTTTATCGACCATACACCTTTATCACATCAGATTCAAAATATCGCACAAAAGAGATTTTAAGCAGAATTATCGAGCACCTACCACCACGAAATTACAAGAATCTGCAAGTCCTTCAGCCAACGACTGTTACCTGCCGGCCGGCCAACGGTGGAAGTTGAAACAAAAGGTAAGGTCGTTAAGGCGTGTCTCCAAAATTTACCGCAGTCCTATTTTTCTCTCTTGAGCTGAGTTGTAAATTCAACTCCAAACAAAAACACCTTTTACAAGGAGTTTAGTCATGCTGATATGCTCTTGAATAGTACCTAGTCTACGGGCAGATGGCGCAGCAACGGCTATTCTACTAGTTGTTTGTTTCAGCCTAGATCTAGGGACGATACTCAGTTCGAATACGATTTTGATTATGGGAAGTCATCGACTTATGTTGATGATGACACTGTTTTGCACTGACGACAGCCCAAATGGCCCATGAACCGGCCAGTATGTGTACCGTACCAATGACTGAAAATCAATTCTGGCATTTGGACCGCCAAGAGCATATGCGGGAATTTATTCTGTGAAGAATCCCGCACTGATACCTGTTGCCAATGCCCTTCGTGGTATAAGCCAAGGGGGTACTTGTTTCCTGATAGGTGTTAGTCCTTCAACCTACATTGTTGGTGAGTTGAGGCTGGACTGAGCAAATTGTTCATTTAGAACGTTTGATTGAAAGCCAGTCTCCAAGCATACCCATAAATATTTGCGATATTCGTTATTTCCTTCTGTCAGGAATAAGGTCATGCGGATATGCTCTTGGTTAGTACCTAGTCTACGGGTCGATGGCGCAGCAACGGCTATTCTGCTAGTTGTTTGTATCAGTCTGGGTGTAAGGAAAATACTCTGTTCGAATATGATTTTCAATTATGGAAAGTCATCGACTTATGTTGATGATGGCACTGCCTTGCACTGGCGAGAGGAAAAATAGCCTGAAATCGGTCTGCAAGTGTGTCCCGTTCCAATGATTGAATATTAATTCTGGCAGTTGTATCGCAAAGGACATATGGGGGAATTTCTTCTATGAGGAATCCCGCGCTGACAAATGTTGGATGTAACCCAATGCCCTTCGTGGTATTAGCCAGGAAACTACTTGTTTCCTGATAGGTATTAGTCCTTCAACCCAGTGTAGGTGAGTTGAGGCTGGACTGAGCAAACTGTTCATTGGAATATTTGATAAAAAGCCATTCTTCGAGCATTCCCATGAATATTTGCGATATTCGTTTTTTTTACTAGGAATTGGGTCCATGCTCTTGGTGAGTACTTAGACTTCGGGCCGATGGCGTAGTAACGGCTATTCTGCTAGTTATTTGTATCAGCCTATGTCCTAAGGAAAACACTCTCTTCGAATATGATTTTATATTATGGGAAGTCATCGACTTATGTTGATGATGGCACTGCCGTGAACTGACGGGAGGCCGAATAGCCCGAAACCGGTCTGCAGATCCGTCCTGTTCCAATGATCGAAAATGATTCTGGCTGTTGTATCGCCAAGAGCATATGCGGGTATTTCTTCTGTGTCGAATCCCGCGCTAACCAATTTGATGCCATTCGTGGTATCAGCCAGGGAAGTAGTTGTTTCCTGATAGGTATTAGTCCGTCAACCTACAGTGTAGGTGAGTTGAGGCTGGCCTGAGCAGATTATTCATTCAGAATAATTGATTCGAAGCTAGTCCTCAAGCATACCCATAAATATTTGCGATTTTCGTTATTTCCTCTTACTAGGAAATTGGTCAAACGAATATGTCCTAGGTAAGCTACTAGTCTACGGCCAGATGGCGCAGCAACTTTGATTTTTCTTGTTGTTTGTATCAGCAGAGGTCTAAGGAACTTACTACGCTCGAATATTATTTTCAATTATGGGAAGTCATCGACTTATGCTGATGATGGCACTGCCTTGCACTGACGAGTAGCCAAATAGCCCGAAACCGGTCTGCAAGTCCGTTGTCCCGTCCCAATGATTGAAAATTAATTCTGGCAGTTGGATCGCCGAGAGCTTATGCGGGATTTTTTTCTGTGAAGAATCCCGCTCTGACAACTGTTGGATGTAACCCAATGCCCTTCGTGGCTTTAGCCAGGAAAATATTCGTTTCCTGATAGGCGATAGTCCGTCAACCTACAGTGTAGGTGAGTTGAGGCTGGCCTTAGAAAATTTTTCATTCAGAATATTTGAGTGAAAGCCAGTCTTCAAGCATACCCATGAACATTCGCGATTTTCGTTATTTCCTTTTAGTAAAAATTGAGTCATGCGAATATGCTCTTGGTTAGTACCTAGTCTACGGGCAGATGGCGCAGCAACGGCTATTCTGCTAGTTGTTTGTTTCAGCCTAGATCTAGGAAATATACTCTGTTTGAATATGATTTTCAATTATGGGAAGTCATCGACCTATGTTGATGATGACACTGCCTTGCACTGAAGAGAGGCCAAATGGCCCGAAACCGGTCTGCAAGTGTGTCCCGTCCCAATGATTGAAAATTAATTCTGGTAGTTCTATCGTCAAGATCATATGCGGGAATTTTTTCTATGAAGAATCCAGCGCTGACACCCGTTGGATGTAACCCAATGGACTTCGTGGTATCAGCCAGGGAGTACTAGGTTTTAGTCCTCCAACCTACAGTGTAGGTGAGTTGAGGCTGGCCTGAGCAAATTGTTCATTTAGTTCAGAATATTTGAATAATAGCCAGTCTTCAAACATATTCATGAATATTTGCGAAATTCGTTATTTTCTTCTACTAGAAATTGGGCCATGCGGATATGCTCTTGATTAGTTCCTAGTCTACGGACAGACGGCGCAGCAACAGCTAGTTTGCTACTTGTTTGTATCAGCCTAGGTCTAGGGAATACACTTTGTTTGAGTATGGAAATCATCGACTTATGTTGATGAAGGAACTGCCTTGCACTGTCGAGAGGCCAAATAGCCCGAAAACCGGTCTGCAAGTGTGTCCCGTCTCAATGATTGAGAATTAATTCTGGCAGTTGTATCGTCAAGAGCATATGCGAGAATTTCGCGCTAACACCTGTTGGATGTAATCCAATACCCTCCGTGGTATGAGCCAGGGGAGAAGTTGATTTCCGAATGCCTTCGGATTCGTACAAGTGGAAGTCGATAAAAGATATGTCACAAAACAGATAAAAGGCGTTCGACTCCAAAAAAATGGAATGTTTCTCTTTACAAGAGAGAAAGCTGTTGAGCAGAAGCCTTCCTGAGCGAGTCAGGCAAATAACTCGCAGCTGAAGACCTGCCATACACGTCAGAGACGTCTTCTTGAGTGCATCAGGTGAAGAAATTACCGAACGCATTGTTCAAGCTAAAGACATGACGAACTAATCAAAGACGTCTACCTGAATGAATCAGGCGAATAACTTAACGAATGCGATGTTTCAATTGACATCTCAAACCGAAATCTAGTCATATATAAGCGGAAAATAATAATAATGATAAAATCGATTTCATTGATGCAGGCGAAAGATACATTAGCACACAAACAAGGTAAATACTGATGTGTATAACCGATAATAAAAACAAATAAGAAATATCAAACAGTAGAGATGCTGAGATGAAAAAAATTGAGCCCACTGCCTGCAGAGCAAAAGGCAAAGTTCGCTCTCCTAAAATTAGTTGCCCAATTTCAAGAGTGGCGCTCTTCCACTTAACCTGGTGGTTATAAAATTTCTCAAGTTGTTATTATCAACGGACATAAAGAAGTAAGAATATTCCAATAACATTATACATCAAATGGTTGCAGCAAAAAAATATATACATATGTAATGAGCAAAACAAAAATCAGAAACATCGATGAACTTCTGTATCATTAATAGGCAATCAACTTTTTTTCCAATAGCGCTAACTCAACCTTTTTCTCAGAAGATGCAAAGGAAGATAAATATCTCAATTCATTTGGAATATTATTGTATGTTTTAGGAACATTTTATGAGAACGACGACATACAAGAAGATAGTTTATATCTGAGAATGGTTATGAGATCTCCATATATCAGTTTGGCTTCGTGGGCTTGTCTGCGAAATTGAATTTTATCAAACAAATAACAAGTGACTTTTGTTTTGATAATTCTGTGGTAAAATGTACATCGGTGTGAAAATCGTCTTTCTTTCATATTCAGCCAGCTTATGCTCTCTTAGGCCTGTGAAATATGGTCGCGCCTGCGCATTCCACATATTACTCTTACACAAAAATTCTGAATCAATTGAATGCGTTTAATTCCTGCTTCAAATAGAGCAGGACCATAGACACAATCTGCATAATCGAACCTTGAAAGTACAAGAGTGTTGCACAGAATTATCTTGCTTTTTTGATTCAGTATTTTTCTATTAGAATAAATCATTTCCAGGTTGCAGAAAGCTCTCTGAATTGTATAAGATACATGTTTTCTATACCTGAGGTCAACATCAAGGAATAAGCCTGAATTTTTTTCACAATTTGACTAAGTTAAACGACAGTTATTCACATAGAGATTGATTTTATCCTCAACACGACTACGCTTGTTCTTACTACCAAACAGTAGCGCTTTCGATTTGGAAGAATTAATTTTCAAACCAAAGCTATTTGAGAGGTTCATGAGACGACACAGATCTCCATTCATCCTTCCACAAGCTGAATCAACTTCCTGTTCATGAAAAGAAAAATAAAGCTGAGTGTCATCTGCGTGAAACTGGGAAGTGAAATTCAAGATACTCTTGTGGAATTGTGAAGTATACAATTTGAAGAGCAACGGGCCAATTATGGATCCCTCTGTGGTACTCCACTTATTATTTCAGTTTCTGTTGATGAAATTTTATTTGAAATTACCACCTGACATCTGTCATTCAGGTAGTTTTCAATTAGGACGCGAACCTCATCGGAAAATCCGATATATTTTAAAAGCGCTAACATCAACGAGTAATTCACCCTGTCAAAGGCTTTGGTATAATCTATTAAAACAAGAACGCAAAGTTTATCATTATCCAACGTGTTGTATATATCATCAGTGATTTTACTTAGAGCCGTCGAACAACTAAAACCTTTTCGAAACCCTGATCGGTTTTTTAGAAGAATTCCATTACAAGCTATATAGTTTCTGATTTGTCTATCAATTATTTTTTCCAGGCCATTGGAAATGGTGCAGAGAATACTTATAGGACGTAGATCATTGAAGGATACAGGACAACTGATTTTTGGTAACGGAATTACGTTCGCTTTTTTCCAAATTTTTGGGAATACATTGTTTTCCAAACAAAAATTATATAGATGCGTGACGATAGGTATTATAAACAGGCAACAGTACAAGATCATGTTTATATTAATCAAGTCGACGCCAGTGGCATTCGATTTGATCGATAACAGTGTCCTGTATACTTCGTCCTCGTTTGTGAGTGAGAAATTGAATTGTGTGTCGTTCTTCAGTTTGCTATTGACATAAAACTCGCGAATCGTCTCATCATACCCAATATTTTCATCAGTTAATGCAGATATAAAAAAAATCGTTAATTTCTTTCGGAGAATCCAGATGAGGCGAAAGAGTATTTGTTTTTTCGTTTCTCATATTTATTTTTGTGAGTTCCCTCCACATATTTTCTCCATGATCAGGCTGGAATCCAAGATGAGCTTTTTTTTCTCTCCTGATGGCACGATTGACTTAATTCCTAAGCATTTGATAGTTATTCCAATTATTAGGAGTCATTGTCGATTTATACTCACGAAGGGCTTTATCACGGATAACCATCATGAGTTTGAGCGTAGGTGTTAACCAAGGTGCTTTATTTTTTGTCACTCTGACCGTTCTTACAGGGGCATGTTCATTGAATAGATGAAGAATTTCCTCATTGAACAAGTTTACTTTTTTATCTATAGTGTCAGCCTCAAATATGGGTGAAAAGTCGATTTTGATTAAATCTTGTTCGAAAGTATCCTTGCTAAAATTTCTAAAATTATGGAAAGCTGGTGTGAAGCTACTTATGGACTTTCTGAAAACACAAGACACAGAACAATGATCAGAAATATCAGAACAATCTTTCACTGAGTGACTTTTTTTTTCTAAGTCATCTGAAACTATTATGACATCGATCAATTTTGCTGACGAAGCAGTGTACCTAGTGGGTTCCTCGATAATATGTTTCAGAGAAAATGACTCGAAGATATCAGTTAGTTTATTAACTACGTACAATTCTAGGTTCATAAAATCAATATTGATATCACCGCCGCAAATTAAATGGTCATATTTAGGTGCAACCTCGCTCAACGTACTTTCAAATCGTTCTACGAAAGAAGATTCAGGTAGATCGGGAGGCCTGTAAAGAGAACATATTGCAATTTCTTTGTCGTAAAATTTTAAGGAAATCCAAATTTGTTCATAATCGTGAGTGGCTGCAATACTAAGACACGCTGCTTTGAACTTATATTTCACGAAGATTGCAACGCTCCCCTCTCTTTGACATTTTGTCTCTACGAAATAACCTATAGCCGGGTAATTCAATAGTGTCATTCGCGATAGTAGGTTTGAGCCATGTTTCACTGACTGTAATCATGTCGTATTTCTAATGAAATACATCTTTGAAATTTGCACAGTTGGATACGATTGAGTGAGCGTTATGTGGCAGAAGTCCATCGTAAATGTTATGCTATATGGGTCAGAAGAAAAAAAAAATAAGTATCACAAAAAATAAAACAATAGGTGAATGAAATGAATCAGCCTACTCATATATGAACATTCATAAATGGAGAGTAATGCGCGGTAAAACAATTTATTTATTATGAGATCTAAGTTTAGTTTTTAAAGAATTTGAGACACTAGAAGGAGATTCTACGAATTTTCGCTTCTTCTCTTCTTCGCCACGCATAAAGATGAGTTTTTCAGTAGTTTCAGACGGAATGTAATCCAGGCCTACACTATCCTTCAGCTCCTCATAACTATAGACGACATTGTCAATTACGAGGGCATTATTGCGAAAAATTGAACTGGAAAAAGTAACTTTAGCTAGCTTTAGTTCCTTGCTCATGAATTTGCGTTTCATGTAATCTTCTTCAGCAAAGTCTTGTGAAATGAAAATTATGTTTCTCTTAAGAACATCAGTCATTGATCGTGCTTCACTTAATATTTCAGTTTTCAACGAATAATGCATGTTTTTTCTCGTTAGATCCATTCGAAGTGGGTAGTCCGGAAACTTGACTATATGAGTGGGAGAGAACACGAATTATAGGTACCCATGATAGAAATAATGATTGCTAATGTATAGATGAGGTCCTCATAGTTCATTGTAGATCCCCCCAAAAGCATGAGTACTTCACATTCCAATCTCGAGTTTTCCACCTGTTTGAAATTGGGAATAGACTTTTCAGACGAAATAACCCCAAGTTGTGTCAGTCATTACTTGTGCGTGTTCCATCGAGAATGGCTGCAGACTGTTCGTGTGCCGAAAGACATCAAACGTTCCGCAATTAGCCTCCGACATTCCCAAAAGTGTTGGTTTCGATCACACCAGTTCAAGAGACACATTTTTTTCACTCTGGGGTGAAATTCGAATGACTTCAGCCTGAACGTCAGAGTCTATTGAAGCTTTTGTGCGCATAAGCGACAAACACTATGGCGGAAACTTCAGAAGGTTAGTCTTCAGACCTTTGAAAACTTCAAAGTACACAGATGATCATTGTGTGAAGTACTATGCATAGAGTATCTAATGCAGTCTTGGTCACGTGATACGTCATGTGTATGAAGACAGGACAATTCGAAGACTGAATAAAGCAGTCGACGGCGTTCCTGGAACGAATATTCATTGAAGTGTCTGCAGTTTTCTTTATTATCGACCTATTCATCGAGGCTACGGACCAGTTGTCAACATGGATACAAACCCATTACGACATCAAATTGCACTTTGTAACAACAAATTTTCTCCTTTAAATAAAATTAGTTTCGAAGCCCGATTTGAGAAATAGCCTGTCAATAACGGAACCAAAAACATTATATCGATTAAAATCCCCCGATTTCCTTGTTGCCAGATAGTTTCGAATAGAAATCTGAAATAAAAAAACGACCACCGACTATTATAACCATATTGCGAAAAAACAAATTTACCGTGGAGTTTTCACTCTGAAATTGATGGTGGCTAAGTGAACACCTAGAAATAGCAACTGAGAATCGATCAGCACACTTCTAGTAGTAGCACCCGCTCGCCTCATAATTAGTACCGCCCCTTCTTCCACCACACCTCGAAATATTGTCAGTCATCACCCGAAGACGATTGCGAATACCAGCAATCGAAACGTCGTCAGTACACTCATCTTGAAACTTTGTTTCAAAAATTTTTTATATTCCACTCATTTTACATTTTTTGACAAGTATTTCTCATTCGATACCCCAATTTTCTTGTCACAATATTATTTCATTTTTTCTTCTTTTGAAATTTTTCCATATTCGATATCTCGATTTTTTGTAGCAACAATATTTCCTTTGATCAATCAATCCTTAATTTCATTAAAGCCAAAAAAATCGATTTCAACCCTTCGTTTGAGATTTGATTTTCTCACTTGATTTGTTTTTTTATCCTTTCGTTCTTAGCAACAGGTATCAATGAAGTTAATAATATAGACAATGGAAGTCCAAACCACTACCAAGGTACATTGTTAACCACATTTAAGCAAATGTTCGATAAATTGTCCACCTGAAGTGGTTCATCGAAGGATCACTATCAGTCTCCCATTTGAATCCTTCGATACGGCAATTGAGACGGTAACTTTGTCTCCTGAAGCGGTGTGACGGAAACCTGCACTGGCCAACTTCTCTTTTGGAAATGACGAAGGTCAGCTGCAAACAAACAGACTGCAGTCAATAGCGGACTGAAAAAGCCCGAGAAAGAATCCGAAAAAATGTTCGGGCGTAGAATAATCCGTGACCTATGTACTATCATCAAATAAGCATTTTGACATCCCATATGACAATTCACGACATTGTACTGGGGTGTGCTCTGATTATTTACAAAAAAATGCAAATCGGGTAATTTCAAAATATCGTACAATTCATTACATAACATATAAAATCTCGCAGACTGTTGGGTCTATCGAAACAAATTTTTTTTTTGTGAAAAGTAGACAGCTGAGCGCAACTAATAGGACTTTACCAATCGAGAGGAGAAATATCGTTTTCCGAAAAAAAAAAAACATAAAAAGTAAAGTTGTCATGCAAGCGTAATGATTTTTTTTTCAGTAATTGATAATCATTTTCATTTTTGAAAATTTTCTCGTACAATATGCGAGTGAAATTTGGGAAAAATTCCGAAAAAATTTTTGGAATAAGAAACGTTATTTTTTATCTTCTGCACTCCAGGAAATATTCGTAGTTAAATTCAGTTATATCGCGGATGGGATGGCGTGGCCGGCCGATCGACATGTCGCGCAGCTTAATTCGTGGAGCATAAATATAAATAAGATTATTAAATATGCTACTACATTCAAGAACTCGTGCAACCTACAAGTCTAGACGAGAAATAATGTATTTTTCTCCAAACATCACTAAATCATAACATCGTCTCGTTTGGCGCAGCAACGTCCATTTTGCTAGTTGTTTGTATCAGCCTAGGTCTAAGGAAAATACTATTTTCGAATATGATTTTCAATTATGGTAAGTCGTGGACTCATGTTGATGATGGCACTGCCTTGCACTGACGAGAGACCAAATAGCCCGAAACCGGTCTGCAAGTGTGTCTCGTCCCAATGATTGATAATCAATTCTGGCACTTGTATCGCCAAGAAAATATGCAGGAATTTCTTCTGTGAGGAATCCCGCGCTGACACCAGTTGGATGTAACCCAATGCCCTTCGTGGTATTAGCCAGGGGAGTATTTCTTTCCTGATAGGTGTTTGTTCGACAACCTACTGTGTATGAGAGTTGAGGCTGGCCAGAGCAAATTGTTCATTTAGAATATTTGATTGAAAGCCAGTCATCAAGCATACCCATGAATATTTGCAATTTTCGATATCTTTTTTTACTAGGAATTTAGTCATGCTGATATGCTCTTGAATAGTACCTAGTCTACGGGCAGATGGTGCAGCAACGGCTATTCTACTAGTTGTTTTTTTCAGCCTAGTTCTAGGGACGACACTCAGTTCGAATACGATTTTTAATTATGGGAAGTCATCGACTTATGCTGATAATGACACTGTTTTGCACTGGCGAGAGGAATAATAGCCTGAAATCGGTCTGCAAGTGTGTCCCGTTCCAATGATTGAATATTAATTATGACAGTTGTATCTCAAAGAACATATGCGGTAATTTCTTCTGAGAGGAATCCCGCGCTGACAAATGTTGAATGTAACCCAATGCCCTTCGTGGTTTTAGCCAGAAAAATATTTTTTTTTCTGATAGGTGATAGTCCGTCAACCTACAGTGTAGGTGAGTTGAGGCTGGCCTGAACAAATTGTTCATTTAGAATATTTGAGTGAAAGCCAGTCTTCAAGCATACTCATGGATATTTGCGATTTTCGTTATTTCCTTTTACTAGGAATTGGGTCATGCGGATATGTTCTTGGTTAGTACCTAGTCTACTGCCAGTTGTTTGTTTCAGCCTAGATCTAGGGAAGATACTCTGTATGAATATGATTTTCAGTTATAGGAAGTTATCCACATATGTTGGTGATGACACTGCCTTGCACTGACGAGAGGCCAAATGGCTCGAAGCCACTCTGCAAGTGTGTCTCGTCCTAATGATTGAAAATTAATTCTGGCAGTTGTATCCCCAAGAGCATATGCGGGAATTTTTTCTATGCAGAATCCCGCACTGACACCTGTTGAATGTAAGCTAATGCCCTTCGTGGTAGTAGCCAGGGCAGTACCAGGTGTTTGTCTCTCAACCCACAGTGTAGGTGAGTTGAGGCTGGCCTGAGCAAGTTGTTCTTTCAGAATATCTGATTAGAGGCCAGTCTTCAAGCATAACCATGAATATTTGCGATATTCGTTATTTCCTTCTACTAGAAATCGGGTCATGCGAATATCCTCTTGGTTAGTACCTAGTCTGCGGGCAGATGGTGCAGCAATGGCTAGTTCGCTAGTTGTTTGTATCAGCCTAGGTCTAGGAAATAGACTCTGTTTGAGTGTGATTCTGATTATGGGAATCATCGACTTACATTGATAATGGCACTGCCTTGCACTGACGAGAGGCCAAATAGTCCGGAACCGGTCTGCAAGTGTGTCTCGTCCCAATGATCGAAAATTAATTCTGGCAGTTGTATCGTCAAGAGCATATGCAACAATTTCTTCTGTGAATAATCTCGCGCTAACACCTGTTGGATGTAATCCAATACCCTTCGTGGTATTAGCCAGAGGAGAAGGTAATTTTCGAATGCCTCCTGATTCGTACAAGTGAAAGTCAATAAAAGATATGTCACAAAACAGATTAGAGGCGTTCGACTCCAAAAAATGGAATGTTTTTTCAGAAGAGAGAAAGCTGTTGAGCAGACGTCTTTCTGAGCGAGTCAGGCAAATAACTTGTTGAAGGCGATAGTTCGGCTGAAGACCTGCCATACACGTCAAAGACGTCTTCTCGAGTGCATCAGGCGAAGAAATTACCGAACGCAATGGTTCAGCTAAAGACATGACGAACATATCAAAGACATCTACCTGAATGAATCAGGCGGAAAACTTGCCGAACGCGATGTTTCAATTGACATCCCAAACCGAAATCTACTCATCTATAGGCGGAAAATGCATTATTTTTTTCGTTAGATCCATTCGAAGTGAGTAGTCCCAAACTTGGCTATATAAGGAGGAGAGAACACGTATTATACCCATGATAGAAATAATGATTGCTAATGTATAGGTGAGGTCCTCATAGTTCATTGTGGTGTGCTGAAACCATAGTTTCACGTAACATTTTCAGTTGTGATCACGCTGTACAAAATTATAACCCTTCATTCTGTAACATTTATTCCTATTCATTGTTGTTGAAAATAATTGCTACAGTCACAAATGGTTTAGACTTTAGACAACTACCTGTATTGAATCCTGTAGTGCTAGTTGCCTACCTTTTTATATGCTTATTTGAATCTATCGTGCGAACAAATTTACGATTTGTTGGAGTTTTTGCGTTTTCAGTACTTTGTTTTTTCTCTGCTTTTTACTGCCTCATGGGGAATATCGAGGCTTTTCGTTATAATAATCACGAGAGTACAGCTGATTTATTGTATCTGAGATAAGTGAACTCTGAATTGATTTTGTCTGATTTAAGTATAATATTGTTAAATATTTTACAATCTTGGCATTCGGTCATTTCTTTTTAGGTAAAATGATTTGAAAAATATGTGATTTGTTACATGATCAACGAAATATTTCTTTTTACATACAAAAAGTCATTTTTTATCGTGGTCACTGTGGATTTCGCACAATTAGTCAATAAACTTGTTTTCTGGGACATCTCACGGATTTCTTTATTTACGAACTCAGCTCAACCCACGAGAGTTTCAGCTCATCTTGACGCACAACGACGAAGCTGAAAAATATAATTAGAAATCATTATGCAACAGGAACAAAACGCCTATAAATAACGGAAGAACAAAAGGCTAGATTATGCAAGTCTACATCACGGAAGGCCACCAATTTTATCTCACTCAGAGCACACAAATAGTGGGACAGAAGGTAACATCTTTTCTAATAAAACTATGGATCCGAGAGTTACTCCAGTGGTACAATCAGCTAGTACAGGGGCTATACCTAGAAGTGTTTTGATGAGAAATGAACCACCTTCAGAGGAATTTTTTACCCCTGCTGGAGCATCCTTGAGGTTTCCAAATCGTGGCATGTCGGCACCCCCACAACGAAACAAAGTTACAGCGAACAATTTAGGAAGGAACTTTTCCTTTTCAAGTACTTCAAATCCAAACTTTCAATTTCCCTCAGAAAATCAACATGATGCTAATGTACAAGAAAATCAGTTTAAATATTTTCAAGCATATTCCGATTTGAATAGTTTAATTTCTGATACTGTTAAGAATACAATCAGGCAGTTAGAAAATGACAGATAGATAAATAGCTTGAATGTTCCTATAAGACAATCTCATCTTTCTTCACAAACAAATGTACAGGGTGTACCGAATGCCAATATTCCAAGCCTCTCAACTAGTTTTTGTAACCTGAATATGAGAACAGAGGCTCAATTCAATTTGGGTGATCTTTGCAAATTCATCCCAACTTTCAATAATGACGGTAATTTACAACCATTCGAATTTTCAGAGTTCATTGAAAATACTGTGAACACTTCGCAAATACCTTTCAATAGTATGAAAGTATTATTAAGCAGGTCGTTTCAAAATTCAGCGAAGTTATGGTGGGATGCTTTCTCTCACACGTTCACAAACTATGCTCATTTCAAAGCAGAATTTATCAATCATTTTTGGGGAACAGAAACAAAATAAGAAATTAAAGATAAACTAGAAAGTGATAGATTCAAAGGTGGTTTATTCGTTGACCATTTCAATTATTGGGTGGCACAGACAAAATATTTACAACCTCAGTATTTCCCTAGTGATTTAATAGATTTCATTGCACCCCATTTCCCTCCAAGTATCTCTTGCATTCTTTTGGGTTGTACTACTCTTTCAGAAGCAGTGACAAGATTAAGACATGCGGATGAATTTAACAAAAATGAAGCAAAACCAAATAAATTTTTAGGTATTCAAGAAAATAGTAAATATTCCACAAACTTGAATCATAATCTCCATTCTGGTTCCAGCACAAACAAAAACTCAAACTCTACATTCACAAATAAAAAATATTATGAGAAACCTAAAGGTATTTCTAACCTGGAAATTGAACAGACTGAAGAAGATGATTCGGGAAACGTGGAAACCCTCCATATTTAATTGGAGATGTGGGGGCAAAACAAAAAGTATTAAAAAACGAAAAACATTTTTTTCTTACGAATAATAACCCATTAGATGATCTTCTTCAGGAAGAATGTGAATATGACCATGCACCCATGGAAAATCGTTGTCCTTTAATAGAAATTAACATTTTTAATTGTAAATTTGCAGTTTTGTTGGACACAGGCAGTAAAGTTTGTGCCATTTCAATGGATGCTTGGTTACAATTAAGTAATTTTCACAAA